>RJWM01010081.1:0-65094 GCA_004363535.1 Dasyprocta punctata | reverse complement strand
AACACAATTTGTAATAGCCAGATCTTGGAAACAACCCAAGTGCCCATCAATCAAAGACTGGATAAAAAAGATGTGGTATTTTTATACAATGGAGTACTACTCAGCTATTAAGAAAGATTGCATTGAGACTTTTATAAGTAAATGGTCACGACTTGAGACCATACTCATAAGTGAGATAAATCAAACCCACATGTGTAAATACTGTATTGTCTCTCTAGTGTAAGAAACGGAAAAAGTATATATGATCCAAAATCTATAATAAATACTATGTAAGGGTAAAAAGCAGCTCGAAGAGCAAAAGTAATTGGGAAGGGAAAAGGGGGAAAGAGAAAAGGGAAAAGGAAAAGATATAAATCTGTATATATGTATATGTAAGATAACTAATATGAACACACTGCTGAATGTATTCGTTATTGAGAAAGAACAATTAATACTCATATGATTGGATTAGTTTTACATGTCTATATCTGTTAATGTAAGTAACCATTTTGAAGATAACAATACGCAGTATTGCAACCATTGTCAAGTTTCTATCATCCTGTTTTGTAAACCTGCAATGTTACTGTTGTGCATTTACTCTAGTCATTTGTTTGTCTCTTTTGCTTGTTGTCTTTGTTATACATGTCTTTTTTTTCCTTTCTCTTTCGCTTAAATAAAAAAATAAAAAATAAAATAAAATAAAACACAGGCAGAGAAATTGGCCTTGGTGTAATGAGGGTGGATATCCATTTTAATGCACTGAAAGGGAATTGAGAAGGATGGGAGATTTGAGGAGACTTACATAAAAAATATATATATATCAGCATACATTTAAGAACTTATTTATAGAACAAACAGGGACCCAAGAACTTCCGATCTAGATGAGTGCTTCTTTCACTGCACCATGCTGAAGATGAGGTAGAAAATCTGTTGTGAATAGAAGAAAAGCATTCAGGTGAATTCTGAGCTTACACACAGGAAAGAAATTCTAGATATTTCTAGCATTATATTCTTCTGAGAGTCTATTCTGTCACTAATTTAAAGGAAACTATGAGTAGATCATTAAATCAGGCATTCCCACTATGAATATCTGTGATATTTTTTTCTTATGTCAGTGTTACAAGCTTGCTTATTTTCAATGCTTTTTCCTTGACTAACACTGGAGCTTTCCCTTTTTTGAGGGGTAAGGAAGAAAGAATAAATCATTGGCACCAGTGTTCAGAGATTCTTATATTGCAAGCAGTAGAACTGGAATTTAACCAGTAAGAATTTTTCATTAATTAATCTTTTTTTCTTTTGTTTTGGTTTATCTTGCCCTGTTTTACAGAGAAAACAGGAGATTAACAAAAAACAAGTGTATATCAGAGATTTACCTCTGCACCAAAAAAGGCAATTTCTAAAGTAACCCAATCTAAATGCAACTAGGGTTCAACTAGCTGTACATTTATTTGGCTAAATAATGTGAATCCTTATCTTTAATAGTGACTGGAGGTGCTACAAGATAATCATTAAATGTGTTCACTGCACTGGCCTTACTGGGGCAGAAAATTACAACAGCTTATTTCAGGAAAAAGTTTAAGAAAGGGTTGGAATTTAAAAATGGTATCTTAGTTAATCAAATATTTTTTTACTGTATCACCCCACTGTAGTTGTGATGAAAGGTAGCATAAAATGCTAACTATTTTTCCATGTAATTTTAGCAAATATTCATTCAGAGCCAGATATGCTGTTAGTTGCCAGTGGTATACGAAAATAAACACAACATAACCTTACCATTTGGAAAAGGGTGCTCAAACCACAGAACACAGAACAGGCTTGTGTTTTGATGCTCCACAAGCTAATAATAGTTTTTGTTTTTAAATATGGTTGGATGAAAAGCAAAAGAAAAAATCATTTTGCAACAGATGAAAATTTTGTGGAATCCATTCTGTGTTCATAAATAAAGATCTGTAGAAACAAGGCCACTCTAATTTTTTTTGCATTTTGTCTAAGAATGCTTTCCCACTGTGACGGCTGAGTTGAGAGGCTGACATGGAGACCATGTGGCCTGCAAAACCCTTTACAGAAAACATTTGCCAGCCCTAGTTTTAGAAGCTCATAACCTAAAGCAGGATATCAGTACACACATGCACTTAGTTTTGCAACATATGATTAGTGCTATAACAGAGTTACAGTGACAGCAGGCAAGTTATCCCCTACCTGGAAAAGTCAGAATTAAATGATTATTTTTAATGAAAGCAATGAAGGTGATGAAGGGGATTCTAAGCCAGGACATGAAGAATGAGAATATAGAGAATGACAAGTTCATAGTGTGCCTGGGAGAAGTTCTGGAAGGTGTGTAGAATGATGTGGAAAATGAGATTAAGAAAGTACATGAAATCAGATTAGGATTTTAAATCCATTCAAAGATCATGTATCTCCCATAAACAATGGTCAATAAGGATTTAAAAACAGAAATACTTGATCAGATTTGTGATTTAGAAGGATAGCTCTAACAAGAGGATGGAGGTAGGAGAAAGACTGAAACAAGGAGAGAAATAAAAGCAGACAGTCGAGGTTAGAAATGATGGTCTGATCCTGCCAATAATAAGAATGGAGTGGGGTAGAGAAATGCAAAATCAATTCTGAGTTGGTAACCAACTGCACTTGAAGAACGAAAGAGAGGCATCAAAGTGACCTGACACTACACTACATTTCTGGGTAAAACGTCATCTGAGTACGAGTTCCTTGGAGGAGAGCTCCTTGTCTCATTTGTTGCTCTACCTTAGAATGTAAAACAATGTCAGAGTCTTTGAAGACACTGAATAAATATTTTCTGAATGGATAAGTCAACAAATGCCATGAAACAAGACAGGAAACAAAGAGATATTGGTTCAATAGAAATGATTGGATTTTTCCCATATGCTATTTCAAAGAGGTAAGATAACAAACTTTATTTTGGGCAGGCTTGAGTTTCCTGTGGATGTATGGGTAGGTTAGAAGATATTTTAAAATACGGGCTGATGTTCAGCTATGAGACCCTGGTAACAGTAAAAGTTAACAGCATAAATGCAGGAACCATTGAAACAGATGAGCATATTCCAGTAAATTCATTTTTGTGCTGTACCTGGATGTCTTTTCTCTTATTAAACTATAAAATAAATCTATATAATTGACTATACACTGTCTGTCTTTATCACCTGGGTTCATTTTTCTATTTGAAAAATTTGCAAGATTTACTCTACTGTTATAGTCTTTCCCAAAACTATAAAATACTGGATAGGAAGGAAAGAAAGAAGAACATGAATTATATCCCAAAACATCATTAAAAGATTTAGTGTCTTCTGCTGTACGATACTATAATAAAACAAAATTACAGTTATGATAGCATTCAACAATAGCACCATTAAATTTTAAATTGAGTGTAGAAAAGAAAACAGATGCAAAATGTGTATGACATTGCACCTAGAATCTGCTTTAAATATGATGTGAAATATTCAGCAAACAAAAACACTTGGTGATACTGCAACTCTATGCACAGACTTGTTGCATCTTACAACCATTGGAAAGTGAAGCAGAGCTCCAACTGCCCGAGGCCAAGTTAGTTGGATGTGCAACTCCACAAGTTGAAACCACATGACAGAAGATTAGCAGGATTCAGTTTTCCTCTCCCATGGTGTGACAATTGGGGATGTTTGGGAAACAGCATTATGGAACATGAAACATGTTGAAACTGCTAAACTTCTAGTCTTTAGTTCAGTAGTGTGCCCTGTACGTTTCCAAGAGAAGAATATTATTTGAGGCTTTTCCTAAACTTGCTTGACCCCAGAGCTATTTCATTCTAAGTTTCCCCTAGAACTATATCACCACAGAACCAACTTTAGGAAATGATACGTCGTTAACTCTACAACTTACACCTCTTTGTAGGCAATTTCATTCACTGTCATTTAATAGCTATTTATTTGCTGCTGATGGTCATAATTAATAACCAAGTTCATTCTCCCTTGAGTTCTAGACATGTGTCTTTTGGACATGCCATTGGAATTTCTTGCAAGCAACTGAGAAAAATCTATGTCAAAACTTGGACTCAATGTTTCCATCTATTCTGTCCACCACAAACGTGCGTGCACACACACTCACAACACACGTTCTTATGTGGCCTTGGCCTCGAGTACTCTCTATCTCTGAAAATATATTACCAAATAGCCAATTGCTTAAATGAGAAATCTGGGGGAAATCATTGCTATTTTTCTTCTTCACCACCTATATGCACTCACAAAACCTGATGTGATTATCTCTAAAATCTCTCTCTCTCTCTCTCTCTCTCTCTCTCTATCTATCTATCTATCTATCTTTCTCTCTGTTTTTGGTTTTGTTTCTTTGTTTGCTGAATGGTTAAACCCAGACCCTCACACATACTAAGCAAGTGCTCTACTACTGAATCAAACTTTCAACTCTTTTTACTTTTTGAGACAGTACCTTGCTAAGTTGCCCAAATTGGCCTTGAACTTCTGATGCTCCTGCTTTAGCCTCCTGAGTAGCTGGGATTTCAGATGTGCACCACCACAAATATGTCATACTTCAGTTTCCTTCTCACAAGCCCTACCACCTTGGTCCAAGCAATGGCATCTGAGATGTCTCCATATCGCCAGTCTTAGTTCCTTCCAGTTCAGTGTCATGACAAAGATGAGAGTTTCCTGTAAGTCTGACCCTGTGATTCCCCACATGAAACCCCTCAGGAGCATCTTTTGATTTTAGAATAATTTAAAAACACTTACCAGGGTCAGAGGCACCTGGTACTTTTGTAATTTTCCTCCTTGATCAATTTCAGTCATTTATGAGCTTCGGCTGGTTCCTCACAGGGCTGCCTTAAATGTTACATGGATTTATACAACTGTCAAAGCTCATAGCACTGAAATACGTGCGATATGTGCACTCTATCTCATGTAAATTATACTTCAAACATATTTCAGTGACTTGATACCAAGCAATTCAGGCACCTTTAAATAAAAGAAGATAAGTTATTTACTGATTCTTCAATGTAAATCACTGCTGAACTAATCATTTTGATTAATGAATCCAATAAATCATCTAAAATTCTGCTGTCATGAAATCAGTGAATTTCTCATGGTTGAAAGTGCCAACAAAACTCAAGTCAGATCAGTACATGCCTAATAAAAAGTAAATACAAATGTAAATCTCAACACTGCTAAGTAAGATTACCCAGAACAAATATTTCATCTCCAAGGCAAAGCCTAGCTTGGTTTAAAGACCACAATGCCATGCCACTATAATTGCTTTCTCAAGAGGACAAAAAAGAATAATACAAGAATTAAAGTTCCATGTATATGCCTCTGTACACTTGGCAAGACGTCCGTATTTTGTTTTTTGTTACAGACTTTTAACTACTATCACAATTATATTTTGCCTTGTTGGTTTTATATAAATTGGATTTGTTTGGAAGAACTCAAAGTAAATGGAAAAAAATAAGGTTTTTGGAGAGAAATATAGATTTTCATCACAGGTGAGAACTATTACAGATTTTCTTCCCATGGGATTGAAGATGTGAATTTTGAAAGAGAAAATTTGAGGGTAGCGTGCTAAAGGTCTATGTTTTCTCTATGTCAGTCGAGGTAGTCTGTCAGTGTCATATTAACCATTAGGCCTGAGAGACACTAGGGGCACAAGTAGACTACACGAAGAAGGGGTCAAAGTGTGCACTGTCCTCACTCCAGCCACGCTCTTTTAACCACCCGGACTGCACCCAGGACCTCACAAAGAGTCCCCTATGATCAGAAGGAAAAAAGATCTGATCCTAGTTTATAGACACTGATGCACAATACTCAAGCATCACACAAAAGTGACCAGCTGCGATGCTACAACACCTGCCTCAGACATCCTTGAAAAATAGTAGTGAAGCGAAATCATCCCACTGGGCACAACTTCAGGAAGTGCACTTGGTTATTCACTTTGCTTGGAGGGAAAATGGCCTTAAGTGTGCTATATACCAGTCTATGGGCAGTGGTCATTTGTCTGGCTGGATGGTCAGGGATTTGGAAAGAACATGATTGGGAAATTGGTGACAGGGAGATTTAGGGAAGAGTGTTGTCATGAGCTTCTCTAAATGGGCAAAGTATTATGAAGATGAATGTGTTCCACATGAATACTCACCAAAGGATGATGGTAGCAGAGGAAGAATTTTTTTTTTTTTTTTTTGCAGCACCGGGGATTGAACTCACAGCCTCACGCCTGCCAGATAGGCACTGACACCACTGAGCCAAACTCCTGGCCCTAGTTTTTTGAGGCAGGGTCAGGAGAGGAAGATTTTAATAATCAAGTGGATGTGATGCCTTGCTCTGCATATAGCAGTCAGTCTCTTTCCCTTAGATAACCTTATCACCCAATGGGTTTGTAATGAAAGTTGGTGTAGTGTTACAAAGGCAGGTTACAAATGGACTCAGCAACATGGACCATCACACATCCTACCTCACCTGGCCACTTCATGGCAGGTTAGTTACATTGTATTTCTTTCACTCTGGAAGGAGGAGTGTTTTGTTCTTATTGGAAAAGACACTTACTCTGGCTACTAGTTTATCTTCCCTAAACATAATGCTTCTGCCAAAACTACTAGCCATGGTATTATAGAATGCCTCGTCTACAGTCATGACATTCCGTATAGCACCATTTCTGATTAAGAAACTTACTTCATAGTCCAAAAAAAAAAAAAATGATGGTTATGGTCCCATGTTGATGAAATCCACTAGATTAATTATGTTCCCAATAATCCTGAAGTAGTTGGTTTTAATTGATTGTGGAGCTAGTTGGGTGGCAATATTTTACAGAACTGGGGAAATGTTTTCCAGAAGGTCATATATCTTCTGAATTAGTGCCCAAAATACAGTGTGGCTTCTCCCAGATAGAATTCATGGATCCAGGAATCAAAGGATGGAAATGGAATGGTAACCCTTGCTACAGTTTGAACGTAGTGTGTCCTAAAACTCATATTTAAATTTAATGGCTATGGTGATGACATTAAGAAGTGACTGACTAGGTCACTAGTAGGAATTAATGCCTTTCTCATGGGGCTGGATGAGCTCTCATGAGACCATATTGTTATAAAGCAAGGCTTCCCCATCTATTTTGTCTGTTCTTCCTGTGTCCCACCTACCCTTCCACTTTCTATCATGGATTAAAGCAACCCAAGGCCCTCTACTGGGTCATGCTCTTAGACTTCTCTGGCTCCAGAACCATGATCCCAAATAAGCTTCTGTTCTTTATAAGTTTGCCAATCTCCAGTATTTTGCTTTAGCATCAGAAAATGGACTTAGACACCACTAATAATCCACTAGCAAAATTTCTCACACATTCATGCTATGCTTACTTACAAGTCTTGACTCAAAAAGAACAGTGTTTTCACCAAAACATACAATAACACTGAACTAGAAGACTGACACCTAGCCACTTTAGGATCCTCACAGCACTGAATCAACAGACCAAGAAATAGCTACTGTGTAGACTGCAGCAATTTATCCAAACTACCAAAGGGAAACCAGGCTATCCTGCAAGGTAGATAAGGAAAAGTATGTCTGGATACAGGAGATCCCTAGAACACAGTAGAGAACCTATGGTACAAGCATCATTGTATTTTGCTTTTAAGACAAAAGATATTAATGCAGAATTTTTTTTTCTAAACTAAAACATCAGCACTTAGGTTTCAGTGCCATGGTGATAAATAAGTGGGTTTTGGGTTGCAGTTTAGCACTTGATCTCTAAAAGGTTCATGGTCACTGCTTTACACTAAACCCTAGTTTTCTTAGTTACTTTTCTTGTTGCCGAAACAAAATATCAAAGTTAAGAGAGAAAAGGCTTGTTTAGCTCAAAGTTTGCAGACCATAATCAGCTGGCTCCAAGGAAGGGTGACATCACAAAGGAGAAACAGTTCATGGCAGGCAGAAGGTAGCAAAGCAACAAGGGATAACCACAGCTCTTTCAGTTCCTTATGTCTTATGCAGGCTACTTCACACCCTTAATCCAATTGCCCTTGATCCTAGCATTAAACAATGAATCAATCCCAGTGTCACACACTCTAGATCCAGCCATCTCTGAAAAAGTCCTTTGTGAGGCTTAGGGCAGACACATCTAGACACAAGTCACAACACTAGTGTCACCATGCCCTTAGATTAATGAGAGTGGAAAATTACAACTCCATTCAAGCAGCACTATTAATGACCGACAACTTCCATGAATGAGGCAAAACAGCACTAGACACTGCTGTGTCTAAATCTTTCATCTAGTCCTTTCCCCAACCTAGAGCATTTTCTTAGTCAGTACTCAGCAGAATACTCAAGGGAGTATCTAGGGATTCCCTTGCAGATTCCCCAAACTCTACCACTGAGCAGCTTCATAATCTGGTCTTGAGACTGCTCAGTACATTGGTTTCCCTGATTCTCAGTCATGTGCCCTCAGGGGGCCCCCTGGACTGCAGCTTCACTCTCCCTTTTATACACAAGAGCCTGGAAATAACTCTAAGCAGTAAAGTGGAACAATCAGAGGACTTAACAAATTCATTTTAGATATCTCAGAAATCATTTTCCCTTGTTGCCCAATATTCAATTTCTTAACATTTATTGTTTCATATATCTCTTCCATTTTTGTTTGTGTCATACATGAGAGTAGATCTGATTCAGATGGCATTAGTAATTACAGATAGGTATTATTTGATATGGACTAGAAGTAGAAATTCCAATTATAGTAATTTCTCAGTATGTATTGGGGATTGTTCCCAGTGAACACCAAAATCTATGGATGCTCACATCTCTCATATAAAATGGTGTGGTACTTGCATCAATTTATGCATACCCTTCCACATACTTTTCACTAGTTTACTTATAATATCTAATACAGTGGTACCTCAATTCATGAACCTAATTCATTCCATGATTCTAGAAAAGATGGCCAAATTTATGTTCATGGAAGAAAGAAGATTCATCACCTGATGCAGAGTTTGCAAACAAAAATTTTGCCAAACACTCCTTTTTGCAAACTGAATTACATGCCAAAAAAAATAAATTCATGAATCAGGGTACCACAGTACAATATGAGCAATTATTTTGCTGTAGTGTTTAGGGAATAATGACAAGAAAAATTTGTGCACATTCAGTACAGACACAATCTTCTTTTGAGTATCTTTGATCCACAGTTGGCTGACTCCCCAGATGTGAAACTTGCTAATATGGAGGACTGTTGTACACGGATTTGGATCAACATTTATGAAATCACAAAGAAAGGAAAAACTTACAACCTAGGAAATTTTGTAACACCTGGAAAATGAGGTAAAAAGGGATCATTTATGAATCAGTAGAACTTTCCAAGGTATAGAAGGTAGAATCATGGAAGGATGTGCATGTTTCTGGAAAAACTGAGCACTTGAGGTGGCTGAGGAGAGATGGGTTAGAATGTGTAATCACTTTGGAAAGGAAGACTGAATCTAAGGTACCAAAGGTTTGCATGCCTAATTCAGACATTTGAAACTTCACCATGTAATGACAAATAAGACAATAATGTATTTAAGTGACTGGCATGATAACTGGTGCTATTAAATATAAATAAATAAAGGTTATCTCATGCCAGAAAACTTGACAATAGATTTTTTTAAAATTGTAATGTTGTTCAGGGGGAGATAACAAGACCACACCAGAAAGCATGCCCCATTTGAGAACCAGTGCCATGCATGGGCCTCTGCTGGACTGGGGACAGCCAGACTCCAGCCCCTTCTGGCTCACAGGCTGGCAAAAAAGAAATACTAATCCCCCATCCCCACCCTGCCACAAGTGACCAGCTGATTTGGAGAAACACAGGCTGTGATGATAGCTATCAAGGTAAAATGCAATTGGATGCCTGTGGTGCTTTGGTGTCTCACTAACATAGCAAGTCTAGGGCCAGTGGTCTGATCATCGGTTTAGAGCACAGTGATATGCAGTGTAGCACCTAGGGGGGATCTATCTCCTTCTGAGGGTTGTAGCCATTGTTGATTCCCTGTTGTCTTGTTTTGAAGTCCTATATAATTTTCATTGTTTTATTGGGTTGGGTTTTATTCTCTTTTGTTTTGTTTATGTTAAATTTGATGGCATGAGCAGATATTTCAAAGGTATATATATTATGGTAACCATTTTGGTTTTATTATTGGCTTGTTTTGAAGTCCTTTTTTGCATTGATTGTTTTGTTTTTATTGGTTCTATTCTATTCTGTTCTATTTGATTTTTACCAGGTCCAAAGGTATCTGCAGCTATTTTGAAGACAACAAAAGGCATTATGGTAACTATTATTGTTTTCCTAAAGTTTTGAAGTCCTGTATCACTTACACTGGCTTGTTTTGATTGGTTTTATTCTGTTTTATTTTCCTTAGTTTTATCTTCTTTATTTTTTTTTTGTTTTGTTTTTTGTGTTTTGTTGTTGTTGTTGTTGTTGTTTTGGTACTGGGGATCAAACTCATGACCTTGCACTTACCAAGCAAGCACTTGAACCACTGAGCTAAGTCCCAGGTCCTGGTTTTATCCTCTTTAAAATAAAATAAAAAATTCAAAACTTTTTTTTAAATTGTAGTGTTATTTCATCTTTAGTATTATGCATGTTAAAATCTGTGAGTATAGGAACTCCTTTCTTATTCAAGAATGTATGTGACACCTGGTAAAGGGTCTAGCATATTAATATTTAGTTGATGTTAAATTAAAATATTTGATAAAGGAATAAGCAACAAGAAATCAGCAAATATCTGTTCATGTCATAGTAAAATGACACAATAAACTTGCCTTTTTAAACAGAATGGAGAAAAACCTTTGGTATTTTGAAGATAAAAACAACCTTACATACTTAAAATGTGCTAAGAATGAGGGTAAGAAAATATTTAAAGAAATAGTAGCTGAAATTTTCCAGAATTGATAAAAGGCATAAACACTCAAGTATAAGAAATCCAACATCTCATGCATAATGAGAAAAATTCATATATTGACACATCAGAATTAAACTCTGAAATACTAAGGACAATGAGTAAATATTAGAATGAATAAAAATTAACATAAAATCATAAAAACTAAAAGACATGTTACCTACCAAAAAAAAGTCCACAATTAGATTAAGTACTGATTTATCAAAGCAATAACAGAAGCAAGAAAACCAGGTAGTAACTGTTAAATTAGAATTCCCAGTGAGACCTTCAAGACATTTTCAGACATAGAAATGGAGAACAGGTATGTGACAAATAGCTCCACATCACTCATCATTAGGAAAATGCAGATAACACCACAATGTCACCTCACCTTAATTAGAATGTTTATTGTCAATAAGACAAAAAATAATAAAAATTAGCAAGGATGTGGAGAAAGGGAAACTCTTACATTGATCTGAATATGAATTAGTATAACCATGATAGAAAGCAGCATGAAGGTTTCTCAAAAAATTAAAAATACAATTATCTGATGATCCATCAGTTCCACTATTAGTCACTTACCTAAGGAAAATGAAAGCATCACATCAAAAATACATTGCACTCCTGTATTCTTTGAAGCATTATTCACAATAGCCAAGAAATGGAAATAACAGAAGCATCTATCGCCTATCAGTGAATAAAGAAAATATGGTACATATGCGCAATAAAATACCATTTGGCCATAAAATAGATGGAATCCTGTCATTTGCAACAACATGAATGAGTTGGGAGACATAATGTTACATGAAATAAGCTAAGCACAGAAAGAAACATTATCACGTCACTCTTTTGTGAAATCTGAAAAAAGCTGATCTCATAGAAGTACAGAATACAACAGTGATGACCAGAGGGGAGAAGTAGGGAGAACAGGACTAGGAGGGCTGGAAAGGTTGATCAATGGGTAGAGAACTACAGTTAAATAGTACAAATAAACTCTGGTGGTCTCTTTCACAATAGGATGACTATAGTTAATAATATATTATATTGTATATTGCAAAATTACTAGAAGAGAGAATTGTGAATGTTCTCATAATGAATAAATGAAAAATAATTTTTGAGACGCTAATATATTGAATGCCCTGATTTAATCATTATACAATGTATACAAATATCAAAACATCACACTACACCTGCTAAATGTGGGCAGTAATGTATCAATTTAAAACAAAATAAAACTTCAAATATTTAAAGGGCTAAGTATCCAGCACAAGAAACTGTAAAAATAGCAATAAAATTTTTTTAAAATTAAAATTTAGCAAATAACCAAAATGCAATGATAACAAATGATTTAAAATAACTAAAAATTAATAGAAAGGATTAGTAAATCCAAATAGGATTCTCTGGAAAAAATCTATGATGTCAGGGATTGCTTTGGGGCAAAAGGGGTGTAAAGAAGAAATACAAGCAATGGAAAAACAATGTTACTGAAGCCAAAGGAGGATTCCCTTTAACAGATTAGGAAAAAATATTATTATCAATTTAATTCTAAAGGATTCAAATTCAGTGAGGATCAGAGGAGTTGGAGGTGCTACTTTTGCCTTCAAGCACCCTGTGAGAAGGTGATATGGTTACTCTTAATATTCATCCAAACTGAGAACCAACAATAAATACTCAGATATCTTCCAACATATTCTAGTGGAATTCCTTTAGACCACAGCTATGGTCAATGTGCACATTTCACAGTTCATAACTGTTTTCAAGAGTATAGTCCACCCTTCCCTGTCTTATCAACGTCTGCCCAGCAGACAATCCAAAGAAAAGATTCCATTCTGCTAAGTGTGATCAGATTGAGTGACGAGGTGGTAACACTACAATGGCCATTATCCTGTTTATCAAAATAGAGATACGTTTTCCCTTCCCTCTTTCCCTCTATTCCCTTCCCAATTACTTTTGCTCTTTGGGCAGTTTTTTACCCTTACATAATATTTATTGTAGATTTTGGATCTTATATACTTTTTCAGTTTCTTACACTAGGGAGACAATACGGTATTTACACATGTGGGTTTGATTTATCTCACTTATGAGTATGGTCTCAAGTCGTGTCCATTTACTATATGTATATGTAAGATAACTAAATGAACATACTGCTGAATGAATTAGTTATTGAAAAAGAATGGTTATACTCATATGATTAGACCAATTTTACATGTCTATATCTGTTAATGTAAACAACCATTCTGAAGACGATACGCAATATTGCAACCATTGTCAAGTTTCTATCATCCTGTTTTGTAAACCTATAATGCTACTGTTGTGCATTTGCTCTAGTTGTTTGTTTGTTTCTTTTGTTTTTTTCTCTTTCTTATATGTGTCTTTTTTTTCTCTTAAATAAAAAAAAATAACATAAAATAAAATAAATTTAAAAAAACAAAATAGGGATACAGTTGGAGACAGGGACATAATTAGTGAGATTTATTATTGTTCGTTCTGCCAGTTTTTCCCTTTTTCTTTCTAATTTAACAAATATACTAAAATAAATGTATAATTAATATGTATAATTAATATGATTTCATCCTAATGGAAATAGTTAAAATTACAGCTCAGTTTACATCTGTTCTTTACTGGAAAACGTAAGTCACAGTTTAAAAAATACAACTTTCCTTCCAAACAAAGTATTATGGGGTTGCTTGGTTAACTTTTTACTGGATTAAGAACACATTATCCTTTTAAAAAAAACTACATGTCTGAATCTTTTGTAAAAAATGCTGATAAATTTTAAATATTGAAAATTGAAAAAAGAAGTCAATGGATTTACACAGAGCTTTTCACTTAATGAACTTAATTTGTGCATATTTATCCTTGGGTGGAACAAAACACTTAACTTTCTTCCTTTCAGATGAAAGTCTGTCACTTGCAACCATGACAGTATCATGGGCAAGACAGTTCATGGGATGTTGGATATTAATAAGATCTGATTTAGTTCTACTTATACATTGAAATAAATACAGAGTGAGATAATGAGGGATGAGAGGCTCCAACACAGGTGTGTCTTGGGAGATGGTATCAGGTGACACATTCTGCACTCAAAGTTCAATGCCCAGTTCTGCTGATTTCTAAATCCTAGACCATGGTTAAGTTCCTTATCCTCAGTAAGCCTTAGCTTCCTTATCTAGAAAATGAAGGTGATGGATATCTACTGCAAAATACATTGAAAGGACCAAATAACACAGACATAAATTTTGTAATATACTGAACAGTATGATGAGCATTCAAGGAGTTATTCCATGAGCTGTGTCTCTCTTCACCTAAATGAAATATGTCTAGAGTCATTAACTATATTTTATTAAAATGTCCATTTGGAGATACCTAAACTGCAGTGCATTCAAGTGGCATGATATTTTCTTGTTATTCTTTCACTGTTCTTTTTACTTGGAGATTATACTCTTCTTTGTATATTGTAGAATACAGAGTGAAAATTTGATAGGGAAGCTGTTATTTAATACCTGCTATTCCCAATTCAGCATACTTCTTCTGAAGTTGCCTCCTGGATCACCCTTGTGCAAGGGTAATTGGGAAATTCACATGGATGTAAGAATACAGGAAATAAAATGTAAAGAATGACAACTTTGACAGACAAACAGTAAAGAATTGCAAAGAATCTCACAACTTCAGCAAAAGCAGAGCAGGTATGAAGATACGGAGATGATACAACTACCAAGCTATAGAAACTATTATAATTCAAGAATTCTTTGCTTCCTACACTAAAGAAAATATTCCAGTGCTGAAGCTCCCTCTTCTCTGCGTTAGGTCACACCACACACCTCTGCAGAAAAGGTACTGGCCCCAAGACTATGTGTGTGGAGCATGCAGTGGCCATGGGGGAGGTGGGTCATGGCGAAGCCTTTACTCTAAAGACACAGGAACTCAGCCCAGACGTGACGCTGATGGAGAATTCGGAGGGCTGAGAGTGGAAAATTGTAATATAAATATAAATACATCTCAAAATACTTAAAACTGCTTTTTAAATTCTCAAGACCAAACTCCCATGTACCAGTAGATTCTATTACCAAAGTAAAACTCAAATTGCAATTCGATAAATACACAGTCTCAAACATGGCCGCCTAAGAGTCCTTCTATTTTCCATCCTTTTAAATGAGGACTTTTTAAAATGTTTCACACTAACTAAAGGAAATCTGCTAAAATGCCTATACCAGTCACAAGCTTTGATATATCACTTAATAATGTCCGGCCTGTTCTTAGGTGTATTTAACATGCCTGCCCACCTCAAAATCAACCACTGTCATTACAGAGACATGGTGACAGAAAGGTCTTGCACTATGTGCTCTGGAGGAGACACCGTTACTCCAGAAGGTCATCTTTACCCTGCCAGGTCCCTCCTAGAGGACAGTAGACTAGGTGTCATGACACAGAAGAGCCAAGAGGGAGTACACACATCAGGCCAGAAGAGGAGTTTCAGGTATTAAGAGTGGGTCTGAAGGAGTTGATAAGGATGAAGATACCTTGCAGGGTCAAACTCTGATGTCACAAATAGCTCCTACTAATGCCCTCTCTTCTCTCCAGTCTAGTAATCACACCCCTACCCCAGAACCTCCCCTGGATACTCCTCTGCCTAACACTATAATATGGAAATGATTATTTTCCCTCTCTAAACCTCTAGGGTTAAAGTAAGAATTCGTTCACTCCTGCCTGTACTATTATTACCACATACTGTGCTCTGTATTAGTTGGGATTAGGATAAAATTGCTTGATATTATGTGTACAAATGGTACCTAACTTATGGTGGTTCTACTTTCAACTCCACAATGATGCAAAAGTGATACTTCTTCTTCAGTGGAAACCATGTTTTGAATTTTGGATGTGAATCTTTTTCCAGGGAAGTAGCAGGCAGCGTGATATTCTCTCCAGATGCCAGGCAGCTGCCAGGAGCCCACTCAGCCACAATCACAAGGGTCAACACTAAAGGCACACTAGTCAGTCAATTACATGAGATAACCAATTCCTTATTATAAAATAGGCCTTGTGCTAGATTATTTTGTGCAGCTGTAGGCTAACACATGGGCTCTAAGCACATTTAAAGTAGGTTAGGCTCAACTATGATGTTTGGTATATTATTCATATTAAATGCAGTCTCAACTTACAATATTTTTAATTTACAATAGGCTTACCCATTGTAAACATATCTTACTATACATCAAAGAACATCTGCACAATGTATAATCAATAATTTTAATTGTTGAAAGAAGCAAACTAACAAATCTTACAATTTTAAATTTTGTCTCTTTTGCAGATTTCTTGCAAAAGAGAAAAATATCTCAAACATACTGAAAAAAAATGAATAGCAAACATTAGATAGTCTCTAATATAAGCAAACTTCTGTCCAACATCTGTTAACACGTGGTCATCCACCTAAGTATTTGAACAAACTCCCAAGTCTTAGTTTTAATATCCTCTTGCAGGTAACACAGACAAGAATGTATTTTCATCCTGTACTTTTTAATATTTTTAAGGAAGTGTTCTTCAATTTTATTTAGATGAAAAGGATAAAAGACCATAATCATTTTTCTTCTAAAAACTCCATTTTCTCAAAACATACAAGATAAAAACACCATTGCTGTAGGTAGGCCTCAAAACGTTTTTCTTAGCATAATCTCCTAAAACCTGGATGTAATAATAACAAAAATAAATCATTAATGAGTTTAGTTTCCTTTGGACATTTTACCAAAACGATAGTTTTCTTTTCTCCATTTTCCTCATTCGCAAATTTCATGGGCCGGAAGGGATGGAGGAGGGGCAAAATAGCAACTTCCTGCAGGCGTGTCTAGCCCTTTCGTGATTTATGCCCAACCCTGACAGAAGGGTGAGGACGGATGACATTCTTTGCCTGACATTCATGCGTAATTATGATGTCTGTTGTTAATATTTTTTAAGATCTTCCCTATCTGGCTTATATTTGAAGCAAAAGAAAAAGCAGGTATGATTCACCTGAGAAAAATCAGCAATGTGTGATTCTGATTCACCCTGGAATATTACCCTGCAAATGCCACTGCTATTTTTGTTCCTACAATGTGTTCTAACAGTATGCATAGTTTACACCTAATACCCAGGCCCAAACAAAGATTAGATTGTCATGTAGTATATAAGTTAATTTCAAGGTGCTGAGGGTTATATTTAACTCTAAGGAATACTATATGGGTAGCCTCAGTGTTGCAAAACATGTGCTCATCCAGAAAATTCTACCAATGAGAAGGCTTTAAAACAATACTCAGAAACAAAAGGTTCCAACTGAGAGACTAAGTCACTTAAATGGTTCTAGAAATATGTGAGCAAATTTTAATTATAATTCATAGAAAGTATTTTATTAAAAATTTATACACATACCCACCAAAATGATATTATTTATAGGAAAAATAAAAACACATAATACATTTTGGCAAGGACATGGAGAAGTTGAAATGCTTACCCATTACTGATGGGAATATCAAATAGCACAGTTACTGTGAAAAACAGATTAGTGGTTCCTTCAAAAATTAAATAAAGAATAATGGAATGATCCATCATTTCCACTTCTAGATATTGAAAGCAGGGATCTGAATAGATACTCACCCAGCAATATTCATTGCAATGTTATTCACCACAGGAGAAAGGTAAAACAACCCAAATGTCCATCAACACATGAATATATAAACAAAGTGCGGTATCTACGTACAACAAAATATTCTTCAAACTTCCAAAGGAATGGAATTTGGAAACATGCTACAGCATGGATGAATGTTGAAAACATTATGTTCAGTGACAGAACCAGACATAAAATGAATGAATATTGACAGCTTCACTCATACGGTGTGGACTAGCCAAAATCATAGAGACAAAAAGTAGAACAGAAGTTACCAGGTGTAAAGAGTAGTGAGGAGGCAGGGTGTAGAGGGTTTGGAGTTTCTGTTTACAATGGTAGAGAAATTCTGGAACTGGATAGTGGTTATGGTTGCATAACATTGTGAATGCATTCAATGCCGCTGAATTGCACACATAAATCTGATTAGAATGAGACACATGTGCTGGCTCACACCTGTAATCCCAGTATCCTGGGAGGCTGTTGCAGGAGGACCACAAGTTCAAATCCATGGTGGACAATTTAGCAATCTAGTGAGATCATGTCTTAAAAACAAAATCAAAAACAATTCTTAAAAGGGCTCAGTGTGGGACTTAGAATAGCAAAGGCAATTCTGGGCAACCAAAGCAAGGTAGGAGGCATCACAATCCCTGACTTGAAATTGTACTACAAAGCTACAGTAATAAAATCAGCATGGTACTGGCAAAAAAAATAGACCTGAGGATCATTGAAACAGATTAGAAGATGCAAATACAACTACAAAGACACTCGGCCACCTTATATTTGACAAAGGGGCTAAACATGTTCACTGGAAGAAAGATAGCCTCTTTAATAAATGGTGTTGAAAAAATTGGCTTTCCACATGCCAAAGACTGAAACTATACCCATGCTATCACCATGCACTAAACTAAAGTCAAAATGGATCAAAGATCTAAACATTAAAGTAGAAACACTAAATCTACTGAAAGACAAGGTAGGTAGAAATCTTGAAGACATAGGGGTAGGCAAAGAGTTCATGAACAAAATGCAAACTGCATGGGAGGTACTTCAAAGAATCAACAACTGGGATCTCATCTTATTTTTTTTTTAATATTTTATTAATAATAAAAGACAAGGCAAAAGAGAATCCCCCATACTTGCTACATTGCCTGCTATAAAGAGATGCTTGGGTTGCTGACCAGAGGCCTGGCCAAATCTACAAAACAAAAGTTGGTTGATGTTCCTTGGTTGCTATCAATCCAGCCAGACCTCTGAAACAGCAGGTTGCTTATGGGGGGGGGGGGAGTAGATAGTGTTTGTCCCTGATTCCAAGCCGGCCCGCCGGTGCCGCTCAGGCCGGGTGGGGGCCCCACGAGGGGCCCTTCTCGTTCTCCTCCAAGGTCCTGGGGTCAGGACCCCGGAAGGCAGTCCATGTTTAGTCCTGATCAGTGCCTGCACCACTCGGGTTGGGCGGGGGCCCCACGAGGGGCCCTTCTCATTCTCCTCCAAGATCTTGGGGTCAGGATCCCAGAAGGCAATCCATGTTTAGTCCTGATCGGTGCCTGTGCCGCTCAGGCCGGGCGGGGGCCCCACGAGGGGCCCTTCTCGTTCTCCTCCAAGGTCCTGGGCGGGATCTCATCTTATTAAAAAGTTTTTGCACTTCAAAAAAAATCACCAACAAAGTGAAAATAAAACCCACAGAATGGGAAAGAATTATAGTTAACTGTCCCTCAGGCAAAGAACTTATATCCAGAACATATAAAGAATTGAAAAACAAATTCAAAGACCCAGTCCAAAAATGGGCATCTGAGATGAGCATGCTCTTCTCAGATAAAGAAATACAAATGGCAAATAAATACATGAAGAAATGCTCAACGTCACTGGTCATTCGAGAAATGCAAATTAAAACAACATCAAGATCCCATCTCACTCCAGAAAGAACGACTGCCACCAAGAAATCAACTGATAACAAATGCTGGCAGGGCTGTGGGGAAAAAGAAACCCTTCTCCACTGTTGGTGGGAGTGTGGACTGGTGCAGCCACTGTGGAAATCTGTGGAGATTCCTCAAAAAACTAGGATGGAAGTTCCATTCAATCCAGCTATTCCCCTTCTGGGTACTTTCCCAGAAAAATGGAAAATGTCATGTCACAGAGATACATGTGCACCCATTTTTATAGCAGCACAATTTGTGATAGCTAAATCTTGGAAACAACGAAAATGCCCATCAACTACAGAGTAGATAAAAACGATGTGGTTTTTTTATACAATGGAATATTACTCAGCTATAGAAAATGATGACCTTGAGACTTTTATAGGTAAATGGAGTCAACTTAAGACTATACTCATAAGTGAAACAAATCAGACTCACATTTGTAAATATCATATTGTCTCCCTAGTGTAAAAAATAAATAATAATAATAAAAAGCTGAAAGACTAATAAGATCAAAAGTGTACAATAGGTATTCTAATAATGAAAGGGAAAGAAAGTGTTCAAAATTAAAGAACAACTGGGACAGGGGAAAGGAGAAATGGAAGAAAAGAAAAGATTATATGTATGTAGGCATATACATATAACTGCATGTATGTATAAGTGTGCAAGATAGATAACTATACTACTAATTCTGTTCATTCACCAAAAAGAATAGTTCGTGTTGTCATTATTTGATTATTCGATCATTTTTATGCCTAGATCTTGTAATTTGAACAACTACTTCTAAGATAACAATATGCAGTGTTAACTAGTGTTGATTTCTTACTGTTTTTTTGAAATTCTGTATTATTTCTACCCTTTTTTATGTTTTGCTTTTTAAAATAAAAAATAAATAAAAATAAATAAATTTTAAAAAGGACTCAGTGTGAAGCCGTGCCCCCCCAAATGTAAAATGATAAATTTGATGTTATGTATATTTTATCACAATAAAAAGGTAAATGCCTTTGTGTAATTTAAAGAAATGCAATGCAGCTTTTTGAAAATAAAGTAAAATGCTGTGTAAGTCACTAATCTCTACACCTGAGCCCTAAAGACAGGCCATGGGGAGGATGTGGAGGAACCCCAGTGCTAGAGACAGGGTAACCTAAAACCCTGGACTTTGACAGGCCACAACAGTCCCTCAAAATATTAGTAAAGACCTCAATGTCATGCAGAAAAACATAGCTTGTAATTGAATATTTCACTTTCCAGGCAATTGTTATCTTAAATATGCAGTCTAAGTAGTGAAAAATACGCTCTTACTCTGAAACACAACTAATTTCTTCACCTTAATGAGTTTCCTTCACAGTGATTCAGTTAGTGAACTCTACATTAATACATTAGAATATTTTCTGTTCCTCACATACAGGTACAAGCACAACCACCTAAGTCAACAAATGAACACATTTAGGAGAAAGTTATACCATACAGCCATTTTTACTAGATGTGTAATTTTGAATCAACCACCATCCTAGAACCTGTTTTCTTATTTTTTTTATTTTTAAAAAGCAAAACAGAAAAAAGATAGAAGTAATACAGAATTTCAAAAAAAAAGTAAGAGATCAATATTAGTTAATATATTACATATTGTTATCTTAGAAATGTAGAATCTGTTCTCTAATCTGTGAAATGGGAATAAATATGCTGGCATTGCAGAATCAACCTAAAAATGAAATAATGAGAAAATTACCGCCTCTCACACATTAGGAGGATCCAAACATTTCTGATGGCATGAATGAGTGAATCAGTGAATATGAATGAAGCAAATAGGAGAAAACAGGAGAAGGAGAAAGTTATAGTTTTCTACAGGTGATCATAATTCGACACACAATTTCATCTGACCTGCACAGGCTTTTATGCAAAATGGGTATGGAGATTTACAAGAGCGGGCCTGAAATTAACCAGTGCACTAGACATACTATATGTTGTACTAATTCTAAAATAATCAAAGCAAAAATAAAATGACACCGTAAAATATACTGACAAGATGATACAGGAGAAACCACATATAATTGGATAATAATCATCATAACTGCAAATACCATGCTATTGTGAATCACACATTTGTCTGCTATAGTTTCTTTCTTTCTCTCTCTTCCCTTTTTTTTTTTTTTTGTCTCTTTCATGGAAACGAAAAGTTTGTTTTTCTTCAAAATAAAAACACTGGTTTGTGGGTTTGGGTTTTTTGTTTTGTTTTGTTTTTTGTTTTTAATTCTTTGTATAAAAAGGTCAGAGTGACTATCAACCCAAGTATGAAACAGTAATAGTTTCCGGCTTGGGAAATCTGATTGTTAAACAAAAGAAAAAAAGAGACCACCTTGTATCACTGAAGACAAAACAAAGAAAACACCATTTGTTTCCAACTTGTATGTCATAGGGGATTTTGATCACTTTGGCATTTGTATTGGAGAAAACATTATGTGAATGTTTGTTTTCCTGACACTTTAAAAGTTATTTTTTATATCCAAATAAAAAAAGGAACATAACTCCCCTGACGAAGATTTTAAATAGAAAGGTAAACGACTCTTAGGATTGTTTTACAGTAACCTGACTCAACTCTGTTGGTTCTCTCATTAAAACTCTCTGAAAATTAAGATTGCATAATGGTAATAATAACAGGAGCAGTGCCAAAGAAATAATATTTTGCTCGGATCCATGGCAATGTCACAGTCGTCACATGTATGGAGCAAGCCTCTAGAACTTTAGGTCATATTTACTTCATCAGGTAAAATTCAGAGAGGCTGTAGTCTACAAGTTAATGGATTTATTTTAAACTCACTTCTCACTCTTCCAAATAACCAACTTAGCCCCATCCTCTAAAATATTTTCTCTACAATCTGAGTTTTTCATTTAATGCATTTGCAGTGATAGATTATGTCAGTTATTTTGAAATGATGAAACAGCTTTGTTTTCTCAGTATAAAACATCATCTACTTTAGATTAGACTTTGAAGGAACTAAACGTTTCTTGCCTAATTTCAAGAAGACACCCAAAATCAATTCCCTGATATATTAACAAGATAAATATTTTAAAAATAATGTCTACTTACGTAGAAAAGTATACATACCATCAGGTTCAACAATATTATCTAGATGGCTGATATAATTCTGTTAATCTAAAAATAAACACAAAGATTTGCTATTAGATTGTAGCTTTTAAAAGAAAAACTTTTTACTAGAAGTTAATTTATTTTCTGAGCCATTTCTCTGTTTTAAAAGAAAATGGACAAGACATTCAGAATTTTATATATATAAGGCTTTGGTATCAAATAAATAAAGCTAGGATGTGAGAAGGAAAGTAATTGCAATATGATATTGCTAAGGCAATACTCATAAAGGAACAGAATAATCCACCTGTGGAGTTTGGAGAGCGATGCCTCCAGTTAAGCAGGAAGAGGAACTATAATAGTAATAAAAACTTGCATTTACACAACTGCTACACTTTCCACAGGAGAAAATCCAGACATTTCATTGTCGTTGGCTTGATCTTCTGGGTAGTACTTAATAAGGAGGAAAGGGAGTACATCTGGGATTGCAGGTGTGCTCCACTATGCCCAGCTTCAAAGGTATTTTTATTCAAGCAATGGAGATCAGTAGTGTTCTGCCATTCTGAAAAGCTGAAAAAGAAATGAATTGATGTCACAGCAGAACATATTATCTTCTCTGGAAGAAAAAATGCTCTAGTGGAAGCTTTCTAATGGGAGAAGAGTCCTTAAGAAATGAAGTAGGCACAGACTTCTCAGTCACAAAGAGAATCCACCTAGTCAGAAATGTGGTCCTCAAGACATTTGGAAATAACTGGAGACCTTTTTGATTGTCACCACCAGGGTGGGGAAGGCTCTTGGCATCTAATGGGAAGAAGCTAGACATACTATAAACATCCTACAACACAAAACACAATCCCCTCTGAGAATGATTATCCAGACCCAAAGATCAGTAGCTCTGAGGTTGAGAAATTTCAAATTGGAGTGATGTAGGACAGAGGCAGGTTAATTTTTCTGCAAAGTGCCAGATAACAAATATTTTGGGCTTTACTGCCATGTCATCTCTGTCCAGACTAGTTAACTCTGCCTTTGCAGCACATTAGCCACTACTGAATAGGAGAGGCTGAGTTCCACTAAGATTTTATTTACAAAACCAGGTGGCAGGACCCATCTGTCTCTTTTCTACCTTGGTCTGCTGTCTCTTGACACAGATCATTTCTCTTCCTAGAGATTCTTCTAATTTCTAATTCTGGAACTGGAAAGAATTCCAGTTATCATTATGATTCTTTGCTAGTAGAAATCTAACTTTAAGAATCACAAGTTGAAGCCGGGCGTGGTGGCACACGCCTTTAATCCCAGCACTCGGGAGGCTGAGGTAGGAGGAGCGTTGTGAGTTCGAGGCCGGCTTGGGCTACAACATGAGCGCAAGGCTGGCCTGAGCTACATAGTGTGACCCTGCCTCAAAAAACCAGGGCTGGGAGATTGGCTCAGTGGCTTAAGGGCCTGCCCTGGCAGGCGTGAGGCTGTGAGTTCGATCCCCAGTGCTGAAAAAAAAAAAAAAAAAAAGAATCACAAGTTGAGACAAATCTCTAAGTTAGGAAAACGAAATCTATAGAATGACACTCACTTAATTTTAAGACTCTTCTCTTTAAAAGGAAATGCTAAGCCGGGTGTGGTGGCGCACTCCTCTAATTCAAGCACAGGAGGCTGAGGTAAGTGGAGCATTGTGAGTTCGATCCCCAGTGCCACGAAATAAAAAATAAAAGGAAATGCTGTGCCACCAAAACTCCATTTATAAAGCAAATCGGTACATTTTATTTTAAAGTGTATGCAAATATATTTGAATTTATAGAAAAATATTTTATAAATAAATTTAGAATGTAATGACATGTTCCAAGCAACAAACACGAGTGAACCAAGGTAGATACAAACACCAGTACTCTAAACCAGAGATTCTTGTTTTATAATTCATGGTGCCATGGAGAGTCAACAAATAAATCTGGAGGGATAAATAAATAAATAGATCCAGGAATGTTACTTTTTGAAATTGTATGTAGTGTTAGGGGTACAAATGTTTGTGCATTCTGATGACATTCTTGAGCTCCTAAAAACGTAAGACCCACTGCTAAATCACAAAGTCATTTAGAGAGTGTGCTTTAAGAACGTGCTACTTCTTTGATGCTACCAGCATAACTGAAAAAAAGCTTTTCATGAGAGCAGATTTGGTTCTATGTCTCTGACAGACACAATGAGTTGCCACAGATTTTCTCATTTCTGCCCAATGATATGTTACACTCAGCTGGTTTTTTACTGGTTTTGACCCAAAAACTGTGTAATATGGTTTGCAAAGGCAAGTATATTTAGTGACATAGTGTAATTTTTTTTAAAAGTAAGAAAAACGGAGGCAAAAAAAATATGCAAGGACATAAAATAGGGCTATCAGTAGAAATGTTACTATTACAAAGTCCTTTGCATACTATATCAGACATATCATTGGATTTCTTGGCTCTTCTAATTTCCAATCTTCAGAACTAAAACAGATGATTTCTAAATGACATTTTCCTTATACCCAGGATTTATCAGTGGTATAATAACTGGTCCACAAACATTTACTAAATCTCCCTTGTGAACATAGCATTTTATTAGGTGGTACGGTGAGTCAGAAGTAAGAGTTTCGCCTACTGAATCACTAACCTCATTTCCTGTATTAAGTGTGCCCTTTAGAGAGGTTCTTCTGTCATCTGGCCCCACAGTAATCAGTTTATGAAATAGGACTTAAATTGTAGCCTAACTAGTGGAAGCCTCCATAGAATGAAAAAGCAAAGAATAGAGGCAGAGTGAGCAAAGCAGCAGATACTTCGCTGAGAGAAGAAACAGTGACTTGCAAACACTAAATTGAAATAGATCTAAAGTGAGAATAAAAATCTGCAAAACTCCAACACAGCTCATCGCAGTCATCAGCATGGGGAAACATACACGGCACGTTGTTCCTAGAGGACAGGCGATAAAGGGGAACAGGCAAGATGAAAGAGCAATGCATTTATCCTTTAAAACTTGCTCCTGCAAACACAAAACAGTACTGATCAAGTCAAAACATATCGTTCAAATGTCCTACAGCTCTTTCTAAAGGTGCGCTAATGAGCTTAAAGTTTGTTTTTTTGTTTTTTGGTTGGTTTTTTTTTTTTTTTTTTACAAAGAATCTACAAAAAATCAATAGAACAGACAAGCAGGTTTAGCAAGGTCTTGGGACAAGGTCACAAAGCCATATACAGAAATCTAGTGTTGGCCTATATGCAAACAATGAACAATTCAAAAGTAAAATTGTAAAAGCACAAGTTACAACATCAAAAAAAAAAGCTTAAAGTAACATTACTGTATAAATCTACCAAAATACATTCATTATCTGTATCCTAAAAATTATAAAAACTGATCAAAAGTACTCAAATACAACCTAAATCAGTGGAAAGAGACTAGGTATGTGAATTTGACAAATATTAAAACATTTATTCTCCCTATACTTATCTATAGATTCACCTCAATATCTTTCAAAATCTCAGCAGAATTTTTTTTTCAGTGAAGGGAGGCAATAAATTTACTTCTGGACAGGCCATGTGGATGGCAAAGGAGGCCGTTGTGCTTTTTTTTTTTAAACTATCTTAATTATTTTTATATGCATATACATAAACATATACATAGTTTTTCTTTCAATTTGTCACACAAGTGAAACAATATGATGCTTACACATGTGTGACTGATTTATTTCACTGATAAGTATGTTCTCAAGGCGCATCCATTTAAGTGTAAAAGTGTCCAGTTTATTGTTCTTTATAGCTGAGTAGTATTTCATTAAATAGAAATACCACACCTTTTTTGTCCATTCCTCAGTCAATGGGCATTTAGGTTGTTTCCAAGATCTAGCTATTATGAACTGCACTGCTATAAACACAGGTGCGCATATATCTCTGTGGTATGACGTTTTTAATTCTTTTGGAAGATACCCAGAAGGGGAATAGTTAGGTCATATGGAACCTCCAATCCTAGCTATTTGAGGAGTCTCCACACTGACTTCCACAGTGGTTGCACCAGCCTGCATTCCCACCAACAGTGGAGAAGAACTCCTTTTTGTCCACAGCCCCTCCAGCATTTGTTACTGGTTGACTTCTTAATACTAGGCATTCTTTCTGGGGTGAGGTGGAATCTCAATGTTGTTTTAATTTTCATCTCTCAAATGACCCGGGCTGTGGAACATTTTTTCACGTATTTATTTGCTGTTCGTACTTCTTCCTCTGAAAAGTCTGTGTTCAAGAGCTTAAAGTTTTACTTTGCCTGGTTAGGGAGATCCCCCACCCACAGCACACTAAGTCTGAATTTAAATACTTTAATTTTCTCCGTTTTGCTTCTATTGCATAAGGCCAAATTGCTGAATCACCATGATGCTCACGGAGGACATAGGCTTTCTTTACATTATGACACACGGCTACATCTTGCTGCTATACCACAAGAAAATAGGATGGCTCCCAACAATGGGCACTTAGTCTCTACTTTTATGGTTGTTACCATGTAGTCACAAACAAAAATTGATGATGAAAGAATTAAGAAAATCTATCTCGGGGAATATCATTAGTCATTTCCTAGATTCTGGAGCTCCCTAAAGCAAAGAAAGAATAGAATTTCAAAATATGGCATTGCCAGTTGGTTTATAGATATCAAGTTTGTACAGGCACATAAATCAGAATCTATTCAAAGTAAGGAGCAGATGTTTGAATTATTTCAACAAAGTAAAATCAACTTCCCTCTTATATGCTACAAATTCACAGCCTTTTCGTAAGTATGAAAGCTGCAAAATTGATTGAGATTCAACATCTAGGCAATTTATATTCCTTTTGAGTGCTTAGCACCAAAGCTGTAGTACCTGAGGACGTCATGTCATTTCCATGGATATGAAAATTTGTGACAAGCAGTCCCACTGCATGTGGAGACAAAAAGAAATAGGCAGAAACCAACTGTGCTGAATTTTTCAAATAATGGTGAAAATTTTTCTTAACATTGTATTTTAAGCTGTCTCTTCAACCAAAATTAAAACCTTGGTGGAAAGAAGAAAAATAAGAAGTTGGAAGTATTCAAAGGGGCCACAGGAGAGGTCCTTGAAATTATTTTTCAACAGACCACGTTCATTTTAGTTTTATACCCCGCTTCCTTAGAGCAGGTGGCATATTGGTTTTTGCACTATAAGATACATGATTGTAAGATTAAAGTGAGTCTATCTAAAAAGTATAAAATGAATAAAAATGAATGCTATTGATAATGAATTTTTCCCAAAGCTTCTTCCAGCTTAAGTAATATGTTTTGCATACACCCTATGAGAGATCACTGACAGATCACAGACAACAGAACCTGTGTCTATTTTTTTTACATAGACTACAACTCCCACTAAACTTTGCATACAGCCAAGCTTTAACAATTAATAATGATAAACATAGGCTTTCTTACCATGAAATCAGCAAGTGTATGCAACCCTGGCTACACATCAGTGAAGCTGGCATATTCTGAGTTACTTTTGAACTCAAGGCAATTATCTTTCTTATATAGAACACAGAATGAATCCATCTTATATGAAACATCATAAAAAATATTCATCAAAAATCTCCAGCACCATGAAACAACAATGCAAACTATCCTAGCTGTGTTCCAATAAAATGTGAGAATTATATTGCAGTTAAACCTCAAAAGTAAATGAATATATAATAATGTAGAAATAAATGACAAAGATACTTTGTTTTGAGAAATGTCTATTCAGGTCTTTTGTGAATTTTAAAATCAGATTATTTGGATTTTTTTTCTATTGAGTTGGTTCTGGATATTAACCCCTTGTAAGATGAGTAGTTTATGAATATTTTTCTCATTTTACAGGCTGTTTTTTCACTACATTGATTGTTTCCTTTTATTTGATGTAATTTTATTATAAATTTCCTTTTATTTGATGTAATTTTATATAAACATTTTATTTGATGTAATTCCATTTGTCATCTTTTTTTTTTTTTTTTTTTTTTTTTTTTTTTTTTTTTTTTTTTTTTTTTTTTTTTTTTTTTTTTTTTTTTTTTTTTTTTTTTTTTTTTTTTTTTTTTTTTTTTTTTTTTTTTTTTTTTTTTTTTTGCTAAGTTGTTGGAATCTTATTCAAGAAATATCCTTGTCCATAACACCATTTTAGTGTATTTTCCGCTTCCTTCTGGTAGTTACATAGTATCAGATCTCACATTTAAGACTTTCATCTGTTTTGAATTGATTTTTGTGAATGGTGAAGGGTAAGGGTCTACTTCATTCTTCTGTATGGCGATATCTAGTTTTCTAGTAATGCCTATTGTAGTGATTGTCTTTTCCTCATTATGTGTTCTTGGCATTTTTGCCGAAAATCAATTGACTACTGATGTGTGGACCAATTTCTGTGTTCTCCATTCTGGTGACAAGAATGTTTTAGAAACCCTTGAATAATTATCTTAGGATACTACCAAAATAATAAATCAATAGGTTTTAGCAGTAGGAAAGAAAACCACATTTATAACTCCAAGAAAAGAATATGACTCTGAAAATATTCTTTAAAGATAAAAGGAAATTACAAAGTACTAAGCTACTTATCAATCGGAATGCTTTGCTAGAGTAAATATTTGCTGCTTCATGCATCATAAGAACTGGAATCACCTTTCCTATCTTTGTATTCTTAGTGCCAGCTCAATATCAGATGCCACAACCTCTTCAAAAATTATTTAATGAAAAAAAGGAAATAAATGAATAGGTGATTTGGGCATCAACTAAAATAATATCTTTCATATTATTACATCTTATTACGACTTCATGTTACTATGGTTATGTTATGCCTTCATAGTTACATAATGTGCACTTTGGCATTCTCTTTCAACTTCAGATATGATAGCTGATTTAATTGTTTCTGTTCATAATCTTCTGTCAAGTTGAGCTTGTCAAGTTGATGAGATGGGAGAAAAATGTAATTTGTGACCAAGACCATCTAGACCAGTACCTACAATCTTTGACTCCGCTGAAGACTTTAGGGGTTTGGTTTTAGGCTTTGTTAGGGCAGCTCTAGAGCTGAGTATACTGATATGTTTTTTGTTTTCCAGGAGTACGAAAGTTGTGATGTTTCCTCTCTGGCAAGGTTGAAACTTCCATATTGTTTGACATGCCCTTTTCTGAGGATTCTTAGCTTTTTACCATTCTTACAACACTTATTCTCTAGTAAGCTACAAGTGACTTCACCCTGCACATGAATATCCCGGTCCTCAGCCATAAACTCACAAGTGACTCCAACACAGACCCTGGACCTTCTTGTTGGAAAGCTCTCTATGCCCTGCTCACAGATCCCAATCATTTCAACTATCCCAAACTCAGATCTCTATGGTCTTGGGTCACTGGAATTACCATCCTCAGCTCAGCTCAGATTACAGTTCTCTGTACCACAGTAAGGAAATTACTCTTAGGCACAATGTTGGGTGATTGTGGGATACATCTCATAAGCTTTCTTCTCAAAGTTCTACTTGTCCCAAAACAATTGCCTCATATATTTTACCCAATTTTATGATTGCTGATAGTGATACAGTTAGGTCAGTACCAGATGCTCATCATATTTAGAAATATTGAATTTAATGGGATGGGATGGGATGGGATGGGATGGGATGGGATGGGATGGGATGGGATGGGCAGGATAGTGTAGGACAGAATACAAAATGGCAGCATGTCTCTAGTAAACAAGAACATTATTCTATGAAATATTCACTTCAATTAAATGTATCTGTATGTGTCCTGAATATAAAAAATATGTATCTTTCATGTTTCATATTTTAAAAAAACTTTGAAAATCATTGAACCAAATCAAAACACTTGCCTTGATCTCCTTCACAGAGTTCAATTCATCTCAGATATAGTGTCAATTCAGAAGATGATTTTTTCACAATAATATTTTTTAAATTGCACATTTTCCCACCCTCTTGCTTAAAATGTTACAAAATACTTAGTAATGTGACTTAGAGCCTTATCCTATCTTTTGATGATCAGGGTCTTTGGACTAGTGCCCCTTCATTTTAACATGTGTGAATCACGCAGGAATCCTGTTGAAATGCAGACCCTAACTCAGTAGGTCTAGGTATAAATGTGAACTTCTGCATTTCTAACAACCTTTTAGGTGATGCCAGTGCTGCTGGTCTGTGGAAAATAGTTAGAGTAGTCAGAATCTAGAGCAAAGGCTAGCAGGGATTTTGGTTGGTTGGTTGGTTGGTTTGTGTTTTATTTTGTTTTGATTTTTGGTTTTCTTGAGAGCCAAAGCACTGGCCTATAGATAGCAGTCTGTTCATATATGATCTAGAGCATCCCTGAGCAATATAAATAAAATGCAAGTTACGTGTGTACAAGTGTAAGTCCACAAGTAACTACATTAAAGGAAATACTAGGGCTGGGACATAGTGAATGACAGAGCACTTTCTCAGCTTATGCTAGGCCCAACATCGAAAAGTAATAATGCTAATAAGTTAAAGAAACAAGCAAAATTATTTTTATTGATTTTACATAATCCAATAGATCCAAAGTATTATTTTTAACATACAATCAATATGAAAGTTACTTATTAGATATTTTACCTTTTCTAGTCTTTGAAAATTGACCTGTACTTTACCCTTTGAGTACAGTTTAATTTTGACTAATCACATTTCCAATGCTCAATGGCCATTTTGCTGTCAGCAGCCACAGTGTGGGACATTGCAAATCTAGAAGAAGGTAATTTCTTTGCCATACGAGACTGTTTTTGATCTCCCTGCTGACCTTTCTAGCTTCAGCTCCAGCATCTCACCTACATGCACATGATGTCCTAGTCACACTTTACAAGTTCCCGTTCCTTGACTCCACCGTTCCACCTAATTGAAATTCCCTTATCTTACCTAATCCTACCTGAAAACTCTGCTTAATTTTTAAATTGATGCAATCATATTAGGATTAGATGCATTAAAAGAACTAGAAATTTACCAAGAAAGATACTGCATAATCTTATATGAATGATAGCTGGTTTCACTCTTTCATACTCTTAATTTTACAATAAACTGAGCAACTCATGTTCATTACTTATTTTAATATTAAGAGTAAGATACTAACATTTTCTTATGTGTTGTAGATTAGAGGAAAAGTTTTTATTCTTCCTTTTGTAAAACAGAATTGTTTTTTTCAAAAGCATGTAAAATGTACTTACAGCCATGGTATCTTTAAAAATGTTTAGGGCTGGGGATGTGTCTCAGTGGTAGAGAACTTGTCTAGCATGCACAAGGTCCTGGGTTCAATCCCCAACACCATAAATAAATTAAATACATAAATAAACAAATAGAAAATGTTTGATGTCATTGCTTCTCTTTACAGTCGTGAAAGTTTAAACTTTCAGAATGCTAAATGACCTTGCAATAGGGTCGATTAACATACTGAAAATTTCATCTTTTTCAAAAGATTTTTGAAAACAGATAATTCTTTACCACCTAAAAGAGTAAAAATGTAGTCACTTGGAATGTTGAAAATCAACTGAGAAAACTTCTGAGATAAAAAGAATGGTATATTTCAGAGTTTCAATACTGCAAAAACTACTGTTCTGAGCGTAATTCTGGCTTTTGTCATTAACAATATGAGAAAACTACAAAATTCGAAGACTTCAGTTTCCTCATTATAAGGATGACCATAATGATAATATTGATTTCTCTGGTCAGATTTCTCAGATGATCAAAATAACAAAATAATGTAAAAGTTGTATTATGGAAAATTTCCCTCTAGGACTTTTTTCTAGGATCAAAATATATTTTTGACAAAATCAGATCTTCCAACACAATTCTACTTCAGAATTTTAGGTAGACCATGAGTTTTTCCCAGAATAAATCCAAGACAATATAATGTGAGTCACAGGAGTTGTACTGTGATTTGAGAATGGTTTTAATTCCACGAACTCTGGTCAATATCAGTGGTACTCAATTTTCTCCATGCACAATAGCATTTCCAGAGTACTTTTAAAGATGTCAATGCCCAGCCAACAATACTGAAATCTCTGGAGACGTTGGCCAGGAATAAAATAGGTAAATTTTCTAAATCCTCATACCCTCATTGAAGTGATTTTAATGTACGGTCAAGGTAAAAATTACTGGGTTCATCAGCTTCAGGCTTTTTATTTCCAAAATAAGACTAATTCTTGCTTACAGATTGTAGTGAGGATTATGGGTGTAATGTATTATATAAGTATCTGGCACATTTTTGGTATTTAATAAGAATTTGTTCTTATCTTCATCCTCTTCCAATTAATTCCTTTGCTTTCTACTAGTTGGATGGAAACTATAGCTGTTTTCCTATCAAACAGTATTTTTTAAGCTTTGTTTGTTTGCTTTGTTTTTTGTTTTGTTTTGTTTTTTAGCTTTAGCCCAAACTGAACATTTGATAGTGATTCAACCTCAACCTGCATGAGGAATGTTATAGATTTCTCACCTGCAGCGTCAGTCCTAGAGCCGCCCTAAGCAGAGATAGGCTATTAAAAGACTCTTCCCTCCACAGAGACTGGCTAGCCCCAGATAACCTCAAACAGTTTCCCCTTGCCCTCAAGATAATTGTAAATTTTAATAATTAATGATGAATCATACCTTCAGCAGAATCTCCTATGATGTCTTTATAGTTCAGGTTCATGGATTCTATCCTCAACCTACTAAGTCAGAACATCTAGAGCTGTGATCCTTGAAACTGCATTTCCAGCAAGCTCATCAGCATGGTTAACACTGGTACGGAGAGAAGGGATAACCATAGACACCACCTTCCGATTACTCATTAATGCTCTGCCTCCTACAATTTACGTGTAGACCAGAAAGTTAGTAAAGCTGCTGAAGCTGGAGTTCTTTTTCTGTTTGGGAGGTTTTGTTGTTTTTGACAACTGAATAGCTCTCTGCTTTCTAAAATATTTTCTTGATCTTGAAAACTTTTTTTCTCCTCTCACAGTGCCTTATGGCTGACAGTACTTGGTAGCATTTGATCTAATTCCTTTCTTCATAAGAAAGAAAGGCTACAACTTTCCCAAAGTTACGTACCTCAGGGTAAAGCTACCAACTCTTCTGATAGGTAAAGAAGTTTGCATTGTTGGCTTCATGAAATACAACTCTCCACTGGCCATCTTATACACAGACTTGCCTCTCCCCACCCTACTCCTGTTAAAGACAATATCTTTCCCTTTTCTATAAAGTTGGAGAACATATTCCATTTCACAAATTAGGAGAATGTTCACTAGTCAAGGAAAACTTCAGGCAGAGTACAGATTTTAAATATGTAACTGAACAAATAGAAGATATTTTTATATGGACTATAACAGATTTGGGAATTATTTGCTTGGAGACACATGAGGATGTGAGAAGAAAAGCTCCTCATCTAAAGGTAAATGATTGCCAGAACCATTGGGCATCTACAGTGGAATCTCAGTTAACGATGGGTGCAGAAAGTCACCACGGAACACTGTCACTTCCAAATTCAGAGGAACCAATTCAGTGAGCATAGAAACCGAGAACACTGGTAATCCCTTCCACAGTCATAACTTTGGAATTTGTAAATGCACATCTACAGATACACGAAGCATTATATTTGTTTATTTAACTCAGCTTCCTACTATTATTGCTGTCATTATTATCATGAAGTGTTCTTACGTTTCTGAAGCTTGATTCATTAAGTAATTGCCATCTTCCTATCTGGGTCATTGGTTGTATTTATTGCAAAAGAAAAATACAAATCATTATTCAAGAGCAAATTCCACATATTTTCCATGTCCTAAACTTTTCAACCTCTCTTATTTTGTTCAGGGCGGATTCGTTCCAAGGAACAGCACATTCCCCAGAGGTAATCAGACTGAAGCAGGAGGGAGCAGGGCCGCTCCTGGACAGATAGGACGGCAGTGCGTTTGCCATTCGCTGTCCTTTGCGTTAGGCTTTGTTTCCCAAACATCACTAAGAGGCTTTAAAAATAAATCTGTGGTTGAACTGGTTAAAATCACCCTAAATCTTAAGTCATGGTAGAATTTACACATATACACACACAAACATGCAAGCGCACACTTTCCTTTCCTATTCTTACTCGTAGAATGAGCAGGTCATTGTTTCTGGCTATTCATTTCACTGTAAAAAAAAAAAAAAACAACACATTGACACACAAATAAAACAAGGCAGGGTGAGTAGATCACATTATTCACTTAAACTGCCCCATCTTGGAGAAGAATATACAGTTTATAGAGTAATAAGGTACATGGAGTGTGTATAGAGAAAGTGTTCCTGTTTATAAATAATGGAAACAGCATGTGCCGTGTATCTTTCTCTTGTTTTTTTCATTCCATTCTTTTCTTTCCACTACATCCATGGTAGAGTCTAGATTACCCTTTTGTCATTGTGTTTCTTGCATGGCTAACTAAGCTATTTTTAAAACTCATACAAAATAAACAATTCAGACTTTTAAAAGCCAAGGCAATTTGATGCTCCCAAATAAATGGAAGAAAGATCTTTCCACTTTCTAAAGTGACCTTTTCTATAATAGTCAGTAGACTCAATAGGGAGAGAGGAAAGCGAACCCAGCTCTGACCAAGGGCTCACTGGCAGCATTGTGGAGGAGTTTGAGTATAGATCTCATTGGTCCTCACAGCATTTCATAAGGTTAAAATTACGATCCCTACTGAACAGATAAAGAGCAAAGACTCAGAGAGGTAAAAATGACTTACAGGATTATAAAACAATAAATAGAGAGGAGAGAGTAAAATAGAGAGCAACTCATCTTACTTGAAGGCAAGATGCTCTTTCTGTACTGCTCAAAGGTGAGTATTCACTTTTTGCGCAAAGATAGAAGAGATTGTTTCCACTGTCTATGAAATTTTTTTGGTTGTTGCCTGTTTTGGGTTTTTTGTTTGTTTGTTTGTTTGTTTAAATTCTGTATCATTTGATTTGTCAGAAGGAGGCAGAGAATTAAAACCTAGGAATGATGGTACCTTCGAGCTCAATAAGGACTCTTCTGAGGGCACCTAAATTTTAGGCCATGATGATTGATTATCTGTTGAACCAAATCAGTCCCCTTGCTGAGGCAAAAACAAAGCAACCCTACCTAACACACACACACACACACACACACACACAAACACAGCCAGTGGAATATTTGAAAACATATTGACAAAGAGGTGTGAGTTGAGCTCTCACTCAGAATGGTACTGCCTGGGTTCCTCTTGAAAGGTACCACACAGGTGGAGATAAGGCTGAGTTCTTGCCTTGCATGCATAAGGCCATTGGTTCGATCCCCAGCACCAGCAAAAAAAAAAAAAAGGATCAAAAAAAAAAAAAAGAAAGAAAGAAAGAAAGGTACTACAGTCCTACTGTAGCCTCAGAAATCTACGCAAATGTAGACACTTGGTTCACACTGGCTTGTTCCTGATCCTTGCTGCTCAGAAAGCTGATAACACTAGAAACTAAGCTATCTGTGATCTTACATACGGGAGCCTCACTGAATCCTAGGCCATAAGAGGATACATGGGAACAGTTTTTGGTTAAAAGAAAGCAAATTCTTAGATGCAACCATTTTTGCTTCCTGTATTCCGATTACACTATGACAGTTTCCCTGAACCCTTCTAGTGCCCAGTAAATAGCATAAACTCAGACTGACCTAGTTTGGGATCCCCAGTAAACAATTCACTGGTTAAAGGAACCTGTTTCTCTGTGATTTCATTTGTAGAACAGTGATACTAATACCAACCTTACCACATTGTTTTGAGGATTAGAGATAATGGAAGTGAAATACCTAGAAGATACTCAAACAAGAGCCCTGACATCTTTGCTTCATTACTTTAGCCCTAAATAGTACCCAGGCCTAAAATCTTAGAGTTTGAAAGCTTCACAGAGGTTTATTCCAACAAGGTAGAAATACAATCCCTCGCATTCTTGAAGCATGTAATCTGAACACTTTCTGCTTTGAGAAATGGTCTCGACTCAAGCAAAAATGATGAATTCATTCGTTTTCAGCCATATGGAGAATTACAAAACAATCAAGTTAAGGCTGTTTAAAAGAATTCAAATGGCAAGAAGTAAATTATTGATAAATTTGAACAAGGCAGAATAAATAAGTAGATGTTAAGAAATGACCATCTAGGACATGGAGTACACTGAATTTCTTAGGAGAAAAATGCTTTTACATCCATAAAGTAGCACATTAGTTCTACAATTAAATTCATATGTTTTTAGCTGTTTTGTTCCTCACAGTTTGAGGTAATGAACTTAGACCTTCTTCCTTTGCTGTTTCTGAATAAATGAGTTCTAAATATGGAAAGATTTTATTAAATATTTAATGATTATCTTTATTATTTGATTTTTAAGAAATTATTTCATGTCATTCCTTTCCTCTTGCTCTAACCAACATACCCTTTCAAAATTTAGAAAATTTACCTTTCAGCAGCATCAGATTCATAGTTATAAAACTGGCCTCCTCAGACATTCTGGGTCTGCACAGCAATTCATCTGGGCCCCTGTGTTCAAAGGAAAACACCATACCAGAGGGCTGAGTCAAAGCCACGGGCAATGCCGCACATCCTGCAGCCAAAATCCTCACCAATTTTCAAGACTTGACAAATGCGTGATCTTTGAAACACAAATTGACATGGGAAAAATGCCCCTGAGATGACACTGATGCCACCCAATGATAACTGGATCTCACAGAATAGAACTCACTGAAAAATCTGAGCCATCTATAAACTCGTTTCATTTTTACCAGGAAATGAGTTTAAATTTAGATGTAATCACCCTTACAGGAGAACTAAAGTAGCCATCTCTGAGGAAAAAAATCATCACACTCTTCAAGTCATGTGAAGAGCTTTAATTTGAGCTATTTGTACTTAGTTCACAAATATAACATAAGGATATAGCCAGTATCAAGGGAATTATGAAAGTATAACACAACAGTTTGTAACATTGATGAGATGAATTTTTAAATGTTTAATATATACTTTGAAGCCAGATGTGGGTGTGCATGCCTGTAATCTCAGCACTCGGGAGGCTGAGGCAGGAGGATCATTGAGAGTTTGAGACCGGCCTGGGCTAAAAAGTGAGTTCAAGGTCAGCCTGAACTGCATAGCAAGACCCTTTCTCAAAAAAACAAAAAAAGAATTTTTTTTCCCATGCAGGGGATACTTTGAAAAAGCTATAAAAGGGAGCACAGCATTGAATATTTACATTTAACTTACTGTAAAATACTATTAAAATATCAGAATTTCTTGGTCTGAAAAGGGACAATAAGAGTAGCTAATATAACTGCCCCAGGAGGAGCATTATGATGAGGAAGGAACATAATATATGTAAAATGGCTTTGAAAATTCTAGAGCAGAGCTAGCGAGCACAAAAGTCTACAGGGGCCAAGAGACAACACGAACATGTAAATCAGGCTAAGCATGACAGTAAGGGTGGAGGAGTCGCTGGCTGATGTCATACTGATACGAAAGAAGCAATGAAACACAGCTGCTGAGGACCAGACTCCTAATTCATAGAGGGCTGCATTCCCACTGAGTCCTTGCATGGCAGAAGGGGCAAGACAACACTCCAAGGGCTTTTTAAGGGCACTAATCTCATTCATGAGGACTGCATCTTCCAGCCTCCCTGGCTTCCAGAATCTCCCTCCTGCTACCATCACATTAGAGACCAGATTTCACCACGGGAACTGGGGCAGGAGGGCACATTCAATCCACAGCACCGTTCTTTCTCTTTTCTTAGTGTGTTCGCCTTTAGCTCACGTGCCTATAATCTTTGCATGCTCCTCCATTCTATTCGTTTGCTTCATTTCTTTATTGAGCCTTTTGTGCTCAACACACAAGAGTAGTTCATGGGGAGAACCATAGCTGTGCTTATCAGTGAACAACCTACCCATCAGGAATGAGTTATCACCGTGATCTTTGGAAGGCTTGGACAACCAGCACATGGCAGATTAGGCAGTGGATAACCGCTGACCCAACTGGGAAGGACTTGTTTTCAACAAAAACATGTAGCAGCAGCCAAAATACAACAAAGAGCAAGAAGGGCCTCATTCCTATTCACTCCCTCTCAATCTCTCTCTCTCCTATTGCAGGGCCCAAGAAATCTGAGGAGGGGGCAGGAGAGAACTCAAGAGCAAAATATAGGACCTTCTGCCAACAGACATATGTGGAATCTTTGACCGTATTAGTATTCCAAGCTGAGAAGTAGATAATATGATTTTTAAGTATTTAGAAAGTTTTCTGTAATATTAATCTAAATCTTTTCTGCTGCCAGGTAAGTGTGTTTAATACTGATTTCTTTTCATTTTACTTTGGAAAGTAGACAAAGTGCACGTTCTTATAAAAATGACCTTTACAACTGTAATGACCTTTAGAATAATCGGTGGAACTCAGACTGCCTTGCTTGACTGGCACATTTTTACAAAATAAATAAGCACACTTGAACGACTTGAGTCATGGTCCACACTTTGCAAACCAACCATCATCTCCTTTTGCCCTTATTGTTTCAGCCAGATTTATACATTTGTGCAGTCTTTATCCATTTCTGTAGACTTTTAAGTTTGCCAACTTCACTCTAGAGTTCTGTTTTGCTTTGCTTTTTGCTTTGCTTTGGTTTGCTTTGCTTTGCTTTGCTTTGCTTTGTGTTAGTGCATGTTTGCAGTACACAATGACTACATTCATTGTGGGAAATTGGGACAGGTACATAACACATCTTAATTCTTTTTAGTTCTTTTGGCTCTCCCTTCTCATACCCCTCCACTCATGTCTTTGTCTCCTTCTCATTTGAAAAAGATCCAGCACCACGTTTAGAGCCACTTCACATACCTTATTCTCCTTGCTCTTCCTAATGCCTCTCCCCACCCCACAATTATATTAGCTATGGTCATTCTCCCTTTCTTTTAAACGAAGAAATGTGGACTTCAAGGGGTCAATTAGCTTGAAAGTTACCCCACAATTAATAAATAGTGCATCCAAAGTCAATATGCTTTATTTCGCTATAAAATACTGCCTTTCTAGATTCAGAGTAAATGTATTCCAATCACCTTGCTTTCAGTTGCTTTAAGTTTTCATGCACAGTTTTTAGAATATTAAAAGACATAATAAAGGATGTAGTAATTGTGAAAGAAAAAGAACATTATTATGATTGTTCACTTAATGTTTCCAATGAAGGCAAATCACACACTGTGAATAATTTGTGGTGATGTCCTAGGCAAACACATTATGAAGACTATAAAAATGATGTATTGATATCTTAATTACTTAGGCATGTGTTCTTTGTGGACTGCTTCCCAATTCTAGCTGGCTCTCTTTGCTTATCTGTAATTGCCAAGCGCAGTTGCCTCCATTTACAGGAAGGCAGATATAGAAGAGAAGATCAGGGCAGGGATTGGGGAAGATAATGAAAGCCTCTATGATTTTTGAAGATTGAGTTACCTCTTTCCAAAAGGCCACCCCCAAAAAGACCTGAGTTTTCTGAGCTCAGGATCACAGCAAATGACTGTGCTTCATAGTCACTAATGAAGACAAAGCTGATCACTTTGTGGAGATGATTTAACTCTTTGAAATCAAAGCTCATCCAAGGACTCACAAAATTCTTTGTTATAAGATGTTAGTGCTTTCCTCCTGTGAGCCTACCATCTCACGGGCTGAGAATCAAGCCACCCCCACCCCAGCCCCCAAGCAACCCGTTGGTTCAGAGGACAGGCTGAGTTAAGGTACATAAAGCAACTAAATGCTTGTACTGTTTGGTTGATATTGCAGGCCTGGGGCCAGCAGTCTGAGCATCTCTTGGGAGGATGACAGTATGCAATATAGCAAATACGGGAGATTCCCTTCTACCTTGTCTTTGAAGTCCAGTATTGTCCTCACTGTTTTGCTTTGTTCTGATTGTTTTGCTTTATTCAATATTCTGCTTTGATTGGTTTTATTTTCTTTTGGTTTTGGTTTGACTTTGCTATATCTGATGGAATGAACAACTATTGTGAAGAAAACAAGATACACTATGGTAGCTACTGTTGTTTTCCTAGTATCCTGCTTTGAAGTTCTGTACCAATTTTGCTGCTTTGTTTTGATTGGCTTTGTTCTGTTTTTGTTTTGTTGGATTTTACTATCTTTAAAATAAAAAGCAATTAAGATGTTAGGGCTTTGAAGTAATCTATAAAATAAAAAGTAATTTCATTTGAAAAATTATGGACCAAAATATTGGTATTCTCAAACTGAGTGAAGGTTAAGAGTGTAGAGTACTCTGTCATCATCTCTGTTTAGAAATGCAGGGACGTGCCTGCAGTGAAAAGCAGACTCGCTGTTAGCAGGTTTTAAGTTCTCTAAGACACTGCAACTAGCTCTTAGTTGTCTACACCCAGAATAAACCCACGTATCCACCCAAACCCTTCCACTCTACTGCAAAAAGCAAACTTGATCTTGATTAAATTATGGACTCTGAGAGTAGCACCTCGTATTCTCAATAAATATGGTCACTTGTATCAGTGAAAGTATAGATCTTATCAAACTTAGGATAATAGAAACTTAAACTTAATTTTATGATAGTAGAATTTAAGACAGTGAATTATGTGTTATCCAACCAAGTTTCATAAGTAAAAAGATGAAGTATTCTAATCTATTTAATAAAAAAATATGAAAATGTTTAGACTTTATTAGATTTTATGAAATTGAAGAGTTGGACAGCGTGTAGTACTAGACTCAAGGGGGGTTTATAATGCCAATTAGAAGAAGGAGATGATACTTATTATAAAAGAGTTGTACTAGGTCACAAAAAATGAAGCTTTTAAATTTTTGAGAAAACTTAGAAAATCTTTGGAAAAAAATACCATTATAAAATTCTCTTAGGTTTGGAGTGATAATGCATGACCTACAATCTCAGCACTCAGGAGGCTGATACAGGAGCATCACCTAGAGTTTGAGGCCAGCCTGGACTACATAGTGAGTTCAAGGCCAGCCTGAACTGCATAGCAAGACCCTGCCTCAAAAACAAAGCAAAACAAAACAAAACAAAAACTCTCTTAATGGTACATACATAATTTACCACTTAGACAATTAGGTTTAAATCATTTCCATTTCCATTACTTGGGCTAAGTGTGAATATGTGTGGGGGAAATGGAGAGAAAACTAAGACATAGAGCGCATATATCAAACTTGATCTGCTTAATCAGTATTTGGATGCATATAACCAAATGGACAAGAAATAAGCAATCAAATACATTAAATCAACATTGCAAAGAAATATAAATGGGTGTTCTTCTTCTGAATCAAATTTCCACTCATGGAAAGAATCTAATACAGGTACTCAAAAATAAACAGAAACTGATCACTTTAAAGATAAACCTGTAATCAAAATCATATACGAAAGTTGAATTCAGAGGTTAAACATGATATATCTCAGTGAAAACTTGTCTTCATCACTGCAACACACTTCCAAAAAGTATTTACAAAAAGTGACTACTTAAACAATATGCAAAATAAATTCTGCATACTAATAACATAGTTTTTATTTCCCAGATTAGAAATTCTTGTTGTTTTTAGAGATATGGAAAGATTTGCCTTTAAAATCTTGCCTGTTCATTCCAGGAATGAATGAAGTACAGTAGTAAGTGGCAAGAAAAGTCAGTGGAGACTCAACTGTCAGGCAACAAACTTATGCAAACTTAAACCAGGAAAAAAAATCTTTGTTTGGATCTAAAGAGGATTTGATTTGTCCTGGGAAATTCTGTGGTCTGTCTCAACATTGTTAATCACAGGGATTTCTGTAGTTCAATAAAAGTGTTTTTAGTTCTTTATGAGTCCCATAGTTGTCTCCTAAAATGAGTTTTAGGGTGGAGTGGGCAAAGAATAGTTTTACAGCAATAAAGGATTATCTTATAGAAATCTTCTCATTCCTTATTTTTTACTGCTCCCCAACATTGACTCAAATTTACAACCATTTACTTAGGCATCTCTTAAACTTGTTCTGGAAAAGATTAACTTCACACACAGACATTGTAATATATGTGTAATACACAGGCCTACTGGCTAGCATTATGTCTTTCTTACAAAGTCTACAACATTATATTTCTACCATGGGGAAAGGGATATTTTAAATGTGCTAAAAATTTCCTCAGGTTTCATAATATAAATCTAGAAAAGAGCCATGGTATACAACTTCTAATTACTCTCAGGATATGTCTTAGCATTAGGATTATGTATTTAGTGTTTGCCATTTAAGAAGGAAAAGTGTAGATAAAATGAGTCAAAATCATTTTAATAATTAATTCTTAATGATTATTATATAGAAAAGCCAAAATAGATGTCCTCTTAACTTCAGAAAAGCCCACATGCAAACCATTCAAGATATAATGAATTCTCTTTCAGAAACATTAATTTGGCATCTAATAAATGGATCACAGAAGCCTAGATGAAATAAAGCAGAACTCCCAACTCACCTGAATGCCTAGTAGCAGAATAGAGAGAACTCCATAGAATTAGAGGGAACAGATATACTTTTCTCAGACAGAATAGGTAAGGTTATGCTACAATAACAAACATTTCTAACATTTGTTTAAAATAAAAAAGGCCTGATTTCCACTTCTTTTTCAAGATGACTGAGATGATAACTGAGGAACATTTAATGTCCTCTGTACTTTGAGATCCAACCTCATAGAGCAACTGCTATCTGTAATATTGCAAATCACTTTGGTGAAAAGAAAATATGCTTTTGAGGGTCTCACATCAACAAATGATCTGCTCACAAATCATTAGCTGAGACCAGGCATCCAGCTGTGGGAGACTAGAAATGTAATCCTGCTCAGAAGGAGAAAAAGTCAAACCTCATAAATGCCACATTTTATATACTTGTTTTATTTTATACAATCATTTTATCTTAAATTTATTCAATTTCACTCCACTTCATATAAATCTTTTATTATTAAAAATAAAGATTTAAATTATCAACAAGAAAAATTGACAATTAAAATAAATATTTATTCTTTGCCATTAGATGAATACAATGGTCAAATCATAAAGGACAGTATTAGATATACAAGAGTTCTGCACTTTATCCTGAAAGTTGTGAATAGCTATTGAAGTAATTTAAACTAGACTGTAAAATGATCAGAATTTTACTTTAAGAAGATCACTCTCCAATTTCAGAATTTATTAGCTTACATGTAGGTGGACTGCCAAATTAATGTACTATCCCTTCAATAAAGCACAAAAATACTTCTAAAAAGAAAGAAAAGATCACTCTATTTGTAAGAGAGGGGTACAGTACCCCTTTAAACCAAAGGCAGGGAAATTAGTTAGGAGGGTTACAAAATCCAGAGATGAGAATAAACTTGAACAAGATTGCACAATCAGATTGAATAGAAGTAGGTGGATCTAAGAAAAATCAAAGTCAAATTGAAAAGACTTAGTGATTGACCATGAAGGTTAGAAAAATGAGAGGATGTAAGCTGTTGCAAGGTGTTTTCTCATTTGGCCAACTAAGCAGATAAGTGGCACTACTGTTCAGCAAGAAGACAACAAAAATGGAGAGGCTGATTTAAGAGAGATGAAGAGCTTCATTTGGAGCATGTTGAGTTAGAGGTAGGTGGCAGACATGCACATGTTTAAATACCAAACAATTCTTGAGAAATCACTCTGTCCCTTTTTAAGTGTGTACAGTTTAAGTGAGACTGACCAGACCCCTACTGATGGCCAGAGTAACCTCTCCTCCTAATTCAGGAGTACATAGGTGGTCTGATCTGGACCTATAAGAGCTTGCCCAAGGATTTTTTCTTTTTTCCCAGGGAAGTTCTAGAAAGATGTTCAGGCTTTTCACTGCAATCTCACTGGTAAGTATGGTAAAAGCCCTAGCTGCTAGCTATAATTGTCACACCAAGGGAAAAAGATGCCTAAAACTGAATCCACTCAGAGGAGGAAAAGGAAGCAAGATGGTTGTATATAAATTCCTGATTTTAGGAAAAGATGCCTAAAACTGAATCCACTCAGAGGAGGAAAAGGAAGCAAGATGGTTGTATATAAATTCCTGATTTTAAACTGGGAGTGGTGGCGCACTCCTGTAATCCCAGCACTTGAGAGGCTGATGCAGGAGGATCACTGCAAGTTTGAGACCAGCCTGGGCTACAAAGTGAGCCCAAGACCAGCCTGAATTGCATAGTAAGACCCTGAATCAAAAAAGGCAATAAATAAATTAATTAATTGATTAATTCCTGGTTTCAGCTATATCTACATACTTCTATGAAGTAATAGATTCATATTTTTGTTTAAACTACACTAAATCAGCACTGTGTTAGTTGCAACAGAGAAAATTTTATTAATCCTTGATGGAGGTGGAAGCAGCCAAACCAAGTAAGTCATTTGAAGCACTCAAAGCATTTGGAGCTACTTTAGCATTTAACAGGAATTAGAAAGAGAATTTCTACTGGTATAGTATCCAATTTAACCATTAACCTTCCTACTCATTCTGAGATTTTTTTTTTTCCCCCAGTACTGTGGGGCTCAAACTCACAACCTTGCACCTGCAGGCAGACACTTAAGTCACTGAGCTAAATGCCCATCACTATGCTTTTTGAGGCAGGGTCGCAGTATGTAATTCAGACTGGCCTTGCTCACGTTGTAGCCCAAGCAGACCTCGAACTCACAATGCTCCACCTACCTCAGTCTCCAGAGTGCTGGGATTAAAGGCATGCGCCACCACGCCTGGCTTCAATCTGAGATTTTATAAAAAATGTGTTTAGTATTCCTCTAAAGATGCTCTTCTCCTCTTGAAATTCTTTCATGATTTCTTCCCCTACTTAATTAATGGTTATTTTAAAAGAGTTACTTAACAGCCATATGATTGGAGAAGGAGCAAAGAGGAAAGAAGGTAGGAGGGAGATAAGTGTCCAAAAGGACACTCATTTAGCACTAATCCTAGCAAAGAGAAAAAAAAATCTTCAAGTTCTTTGGAGAAGATTTCCCTATACTTCATAATAGTTTCTACTAGTTCCATTCGACTTGGATAATATCAATGCAGCATGAACTGACAAATGAAATGTGATGTTTGTGTGGATTATGAAATCAGAAGCCCTGAAAGGACACTGCTGAGACCAGAGGTACATACAGGCTGGAAGTTGGAAGGGCGTTCCTATTGCATTGAGCCCACATTAGCGAATGACCATTTTCTCAACTCGTGATGCATGTATGATGTGTCCCCTCCTTCAGGTAAGAAGCCCTTCTGAAGGCTGAGCTTCTGTTCAGTCATTTTGATATCTCTCCTGTTTTCTTCCAATAGCCTTTCTCCCCTAGTATCTAATACAGAGTTTTGTACTCAGTCAGCACAAAATAAATTTCTACCAAGAGCATTAAAATGTAAAAATCAGAATTTTCTGGAATATTCATAATCAAATGTGCTTATCAGAAAAAGAAATCACGCAGATGTTTTTGAAGCAAGCAGAATTCAAATTAGTCATTCATGATTTCTGCTGATCACATTAGAATCATCATTTTTGCTGATCACTGGAATCACCTATGCTAAAAGGGGTGGGGGGAGAAAACCTCTCAAAATACCATTGACAGTTTTCCCCATAAGCAATATTTAAACACAAAGTGAGGGGAATAAAAGCTTTTAGCAACAGATGATTTCTTATCACAAACCATTTCCTCCCAGTGAGTAGTCCCCCTGACATTCCCTGGGAATTAACCTTTGCTGCCAGTACCTGGTGCATCACCTGAATAAAAAGCACATATGACACAGCATCATGTATTCACTCGCTCAGCTCCGAGCAAACGTGAGCACACAGCACCCTCTGATTCAGCAAACAGGAGCCCTAGGTCATCCACTGACTACCAAGGGACACACTATCTGATTCAGAAAACTCACGCTCATCACAGGAAAAAGAAGCCAGTCAGCCTCAAGTAGGCAAGACCTTTCCCTAATTAATCATTCTTTAATAAATCTGAGTGTATTTGAGTCATAGGTCTGTGACGAGCCTTTGAAATCTTGAGAAGAAATAAATATGTAAATTTGCATGCTTATAAGGCAAAGCCTGGGAATGTTTGGGCAGCTGACAATCAAGTTACTCCTTTCCATGTGATGAGGCCAACCTCTGCAACCAGGACAAAGTTCTTTTTTGATGTTTCTCTAGTCTTTTGGTGGAGGAGGAAGACGGTGGGTACTTGTAGGAAATGGAAGAGGAAAGAGCAGAATGAAAACCAAGAAGAAAAACAATATCCCTTGCATTCACCAAAATAAGTGAGTTTTCGTGAAGCTCCTTGTGTAGCTAATGTAAGTTTATATTTCATATATAGGACATACACTTTTGCCCATTTTTAACATTTGGATTGCATAAAGTAGAACTCCAAGGGTAGACAGGCTAATGAGCTAAGAAGCTAATTGCAGAAAGAATACAGAGACCATGGGAGCGATTCAGCATGGTGATTAAGAACTCTGGCTTTAGAATTAGGCCCTGCTGAGTGGCTTCAAATAGAATCTCCACCACTTTCTAGCCCTGTGAACTTAGGCATGCTATTTAAACCTTAAAACACTCAGTTGCCTCATTTGTTCATCGTAAATAATAATATTTATCTTACTGGATTTCATTGCGGGTCAGACAAGATAATGTTTATGAAAAAGGATTAGCAAGAACTTGGCAGTTGGCAAATAATCAATAAACAATAACCACTGCTATCACTATGAAAACTATTGAAATGTTCTCTCTGACCTCAACTCAGCCAGATTAGTAAAATTCTGTACACTTGGAAATAGATTATTGTCTTCCTTTTCTTTTACTTTCATAAGTGAACAAAGTCAAGTTCTAGAAACCTGATGGCCTGCAAGTGCCATTTAGTAGATCGAACTGCTTTCTTTTATTATAAATTACAGCACCAGTAGCTTTGCATTTAAATTACTAAGAGCCCTTTCAACATATGTTGAGATTTAGGTTGGTTCTGAAGGTTCAAAACCTAACAAGTTTCCATAGCAAGCTCCAAATACTCAGCAACAATAAACTACTTTTAAAAGAATAGAATAAAATAAAACAAAATAAAATAAAAAGCGTAGAGAAGGACACATTAGTGTCCTGGAAAAAAGAACATTCTGTGTTGCAACACTAACATTAATTAGGAAATGTTCCCTTAGGCCAGGAAGAAACTTAATGTGATTTGAAGCCAGTGGATAACTGGTGTTCAGAGAGTATCACGGGATGTGGCCAAGATCCCCATCCCGGCACCTGTGGAGACCTTGGGAGAATATCTAATTGAGCGATTACTGTACCCCCTCCCATTCTAAGCACTTTACATGTATCAATATTGATCCTCAGGCCACCCCAGGAGATAAGTACTATTTTATGGGTGAAAAACTGAAGCACAGAGAGATTAATTTGCTTGCTCAAGGTTACACAGCTAGCAACTGGATCAGGCTGTATCCAAACCAATTGGTGTTAAACACTAGTCCCTGGGTTTTGCTACGATCCGTGACCACTGGTGAAAGCTGTAAATGTTAAATAGAATTTGGCATTCCTGCGCTGTGGTGTTAAAAACCCAGTTACTGTAAATAAGTAGGCAAAGTGTGCTGATATTAAGAGGAAAAATTTCTCCTCTACAGCTTGGATCAGAGGCTTGAGGGCCTTCAAATTAACTGAAAATAGATTGATGAACAGAAGAAAAGACAAGATTTATTTACATGAGACCATAATAATGAGTATCAAAGGTTTAGGCATGTCAATTTAATGAGGAGGTAATTTCAAGTAAGGAAGGTCCTGTTGTGCTTTTTAATGCTGTTGGTAATGGGCATCGAACCCATTGATGAATTTGAAGGAAACTTGGGAAGGGATGGAGGGCAACTGCATTTTCAAGAGACTCTGCATGGAGAGGAGGGGTGTTCAGATAAGATTTCTTTCCACATCTTATATAGCACAAATGTTACCACTTTAAAATAATTTTATACCACCTCTGGGGGGACTGAGTGGAACCCAACACTAACATAGTCATCTTTCAGATGGGCAAGCACAGTCAGGTTACATTCAAAGTAAATTCTGATTAGCTTTAAATAATCTGTATCGATTAGTTTTTAGTTACTGTGTTTCAAAGTCACTTTGAAATTTTGAATCAGACATTCTTTATATCTATAAGTAGTAGTATCATAGTAATGAAATATTCATTATCGTAGCTCTTGACCCATAACAGGTGCCAAGTAAATATTTATTGAATGCACAAATGAATCACTGTAAATATTAATTTGTCTTACACTGATAGAAATGAGTTTTCCATATACTTATTGCCATCACTTACTTAAGACATTAATTTGTTTTTATTTATAAATGAACACAACAATTATAGTGAGATGACTTGAAGTTTATTGAGTAACTTGAGGGGAAATCCATGTTCTCATATGTTGGATAAGAAATTTGTATCAGTGAACCATTTTTCAAAACTCCACTTTTACATCGTACTGTTACAGTTCTATATCAAAAATTTACCTCTTCAGAAGTTGAGATTTATTATAAAGGCCTTGGCTCCAGCAACATGGAAGCGAAGACATCCCACAGTCTGCCTTCTCCACGTTGTAGATGCTGTGTAGTTTGAAACCTAAGGATGAAATGGCTGGAGATTTCATTTCCAGTCTGAGTGTGAAGACCTGACAAGGAGCAGCCCCAAAGGCGCTAAAAGACCAACATCCCAGCTCCAGCATCAAGTGGAGGGAGGCTGAACCCAGCAGTCCTCTACCAATTTGCTCTACTCAGGCTCTTCATGACCTGCACAGTGCACATCCACATTGGACCAATTGTTGGTTACATGAAAAACACTTCAAAGTACAATCAAAAGAATCACCATAATATTCAGAAATCACTGAAAGCTGCAAATCCACAGAACACCTGTAGACGAGTGTGAACCTTGACCATGGAAGCCAACCGCACGGGGTTCACAGCCTATTCTACCACCTATTGGCTTCGTGGGGGTCACAGGCAAACTGCTGGTTTTCTTACTGGCAAAACCTCTTTGGGTAGGCAGTTCTGGTCAGTGCAGCTGATGGTCATTGGCTGAAAGGCTCCCTGGAGTGTGAATTCTATGAAGACAGGGATTGGGGGGATTTGGGTGTCAGTTTTGTGCCCTGCTGTGTGTTCCCAGCATCTGGCCTGGTATCTATGCTGTGGTGTGTGCTTAACAAATTAAGTGAAATGCCCCTGGAAGTGCTTCCTTCTTTGAGTTCAATAAGTCTTTGAAGTCTGCTAAAGTACAGGCTTCAGCTCCCGCTGTTAGCTGAATCGACATCAGGGTGGACAGAAGAAAACAATTCAAGTAGAAACCTGAGGATAACGGGTTCATGTATGAAAACAAAGAGAAGCTGTGATTGTGCCAAAAGAGCATGTTTGTCAGGTAGAAGAACATAAACCTCTGAGAGGTTGGAGAGGTTATTATAAGATCAGAAATTTCAAAGCTCAGAGCACAGATCACAAGCAGATGTGGGTAGGGACGCTGTTGAAAATGCAGATTCCCAGACTCCACTCACAGATACTCCGCTTCAGGAATCTGCTTTCTTCACATGGTAAGTGCTCTTTGGCAGGTGCTCATGGAACCGCCTCTGAGGAATCAAAGAGGAAAAGGGGAGAAGTCCAACGTGCCAAAGTCAACCTCTGCTGACTCCCCGGCTGTGCCAAGGGCTGACCCTGGTGGTGGGGAGGCTTAGCTAGTATGGGTAACGTGATTTCATATTTTTGGGTGGAAAATCAGCTGTACGTGCCAAAGATCAATATTGTTTCATCTGAGATTCTCTCTTCCCTTTCTCCTGCCACACCTTTCAAACTGTGGTGATGGGAACAATAACAAGCCTGTTTTTTGGTTTCCTCAGAGCTGCTTCTTATATATCTCCTTAAAATTATGTGTTCATTATCTTACAAATTTGAACTTAAGTTCAAGAGTCTTGGGAAAGAAATAAAAGTAGATATTTACTCTTTGATCTTTTTTGATAGTTGTCCTTTTCTTATCTCAAAAATGTTTTGTGTTACAGATTTATGCTAAGTAACCTAAAGGATCTCAAATCGTTAGCAGACTCTTATCATTAAGTTTCAGAGGAGTTACAGGTAGAAATGGGAAAGTTTCATTACCAAATACATCTTTATTTTATAAGGAAACAATGAGGGTCAGAATAAAAAGGGAGAAGTTGGTCAGAATGAAAAGAAAAAGATCAATCTGATTTCAGAATCACTTTATTTATGAAGAAGTAGAGTGGCAAAGAGAGTGGAAGGGCAAGTACACAATGAATCTCATCCTGACTGCACTCCTGGAGGGCTGCTGACCTCAGAAACAGCACGAGCTCTCTGAGACTCCTTGTGTAAGATGGTGGCCCTAGTAGATGAACACCGATGTCCTCCTACAAGTGAAACTTCATAACTATGTGTGGTCACATTCTCTTTCTAAAGAAGAATCCAACAAAATCCCACAAAGCAGAAATGCAGTCAATTCTTGATCATCTCTTAAGAGAGGAAAGTGCTGCAAATCATTCAGAAGCGCTATTAATAGGCTTCCCAGTATAACGAAACTATAATCTGCAGGTCCACTGTGAGACTCCTTGATCTTTTCATCATTCAAAATGTCAGTCTGAACTGGGCTCTGCTATCTGGGTTTCCTTTTTATATAACTCACACCTAATCAGGAAAGTGGGGGTATTTTGCTTATTTTAAATAAGAGGGTATTTTGCTTTATAGAATCTTTCCCATGACCTAAGTATAAAGTGAGAATTTAAAACCTCTTTGTAATTTTCTAATGGTTAACCAATTAAGCCAACTGTTAATCAGTAAAAAAAAAAAAAAAAAACAAGGAACAGTTGTAGTATTTCTGGAGTAGCTACAAACGGAACAGAATTGAGCTAAGCAGCATAGGAGATGTCAGTCACCACTTCATAGAATTTATCATCTATCTGTTTACTGAGGGGAGACAGTAGTCCACTGAGATAGACCAGAAACAAAATGTTAACAAAATGCTTCAATTCAAATACTCCTAGATGCAGAGAAGAAAGGAATCCTTGTAAGAAGAATCTAACTCCATAAACTACATGATAAACAGCAAATATGTAAATAAAACCCCAAACTGAGCACACCACCTTACCAGCTCTTACCATGCTTGGCGTTCTGCTTGAAAGCTAAATCAGTGGACCCTCTGCTAAGAAGATAGTATAATGCTATTCAAGATTAAATTTCAGGCCCAGCTCAGAAGTACTTTTTTAAAATCTGATTTTCAAATTCCCAAGGGGAGTCAACTTTTTAAGAAGACTCCTTTAACATGTTTTTGAAATCTTCTGCACCCTCAAAAGAAATATTTTTCAATTACACTGGACAAGGAACAGAGATTCTTAATGGCAATTTTGTACCATACTTGAAAATTAGCTAGGAAAAAGGACAAATCCTATGGGTTTTGTCTTCTTAGAGAATTTTTTTTTTCATAAACAAAGAGAAGATCCTTATAATGGAAAACTAGTTCCAAGATATACAACTTAAGAGAAATATGGGAAAGGAATTATTTTTCGCCAAAATACTTTCCTCCCTTGTCCTAGATGGTTATTGTGGTGGGTTTCCCCCCCATCCTCATGGAACAATGGACTCTTTTTTCCACAAAATAAACTGTGCAGGCAATCAAAAAATACTTTTCTAATGGAAGACAGATAAAAGAGAGCCCCCTCCTTAACAAAAACAAAAGCTATCTCCAGCCTTGTAGTTCATATTTAAATGGAAGAAAATTAAAAAAAAAAAAGAGCTTTTAACATAATGATTACATAATGATTGCAATGTTTAAAAAGTGCTATCCTGACTCGCACATTTCCAAACATGTGCCAAACAACTCACAGGGCGTGGAGCAAGCAAGAGGCAGATCAGAGAACAAACCCTCGTTGGCACCAGGGCCTCAATATGCCACAAGCACAGAACAGTTAGGAAATAAAAAGTTGTTCCTTGAGTGGGAAGTGTGTCTGATTGTCTCTTGAATACTAGGACTTCTACCTGAGCTTTGTTCTCAAACAGAATATCAGGACATTTAATGGCAAATTTAGCTATGAGTAAAACTGCAAAGGAAAAGGTAATAGTTCTGTTTCTTGAGCACTTACTGTATAACAGGCATTTGGATAAAACTGAATCCAGTCTTCATAGCAGCGTTCAAGGTAGACACTGGAACCAGATAGAGAAACTGAGACCCAAACGCTTAACTCGTTAAACATTGGTTATGCAACTATAAGTGGATCCAAGGTTTGAACACAATTATTCCTGGCTCAAAAGCATTGGCTGAACCTCCTTTTCCTCCCCACTCTCCACCCGCAACCCCCATCTACCCTGAGTTCTCAAACTTCCCCAGGGTCTTCCTGTCATGGAGGAAATAAAAACAATTCACATAACTTGTTAATGATTTAATGTGTTATCTGTCCAAGAACCATACTGGAGAGAATAATATTTGAACATGGGTCTCTAGGGGCAACATTTCAAAGCATCTAGAAGGCTCAGGTGACACTTGGCCACACCTCTCAAGCCTTCCCCTGTAGGGTCACTCGTGTTGCACAAGTCCAGCATTAGGCACATGGAAGGCCAAGACAACGGTGGCCGTGGAGTTGTGTAGGCACCGTTGACATGGCAGTGTTGTCATTTGGCACCACACCTCAGGCTATCATCAATCATTAGCAACTAAAGAAACTTTATTGATCATCTCTGTCTAGTGTCTGCTTATTTTAGTGAAGAGAAAATTGAGCTATATGACCTTAGATAACTACCGTGATAATGGCAGATCTAGAATTATAATTAATGTCCTAGGTGGGGATCAGGAGCAGGAGATGTTTGTGGTCTTCTAAGTTGGGTCTAACAGTTGATGCTTCAAGAAAAATGAATACCATTTCAATTAATTTGATGACTCAAAATGCTAAAGATTGACAGGATAAATCACACGGAGGTGATCACAAAGACATGGAGCAAACTCACAATCCAGGAACAAGTTTTTCTCTCTGAATAAAATAACAGGTGCTTCACCCCCAAACTTTCCTGTTTAACATTAGACTTCCTAAGCTGCATGGGTCAATGACTAGCCTAGATTACAGAGCATCTATGACTTCCAGAGGGAAAGTAAGCAGTTTTGGAAATTTTGTTCTAATTCTAATTCCACAGCACTAGCTTTGAGCTTAGCTACCATGGCTTTCAGATTTTGACTGCCTCAGTTTCTACAAGAGAGCTTTGGGAGCTCTAAAATCACTTGATTTAATGATTATCAGGTTCCCCACCACAGTAGAGAAACAAGCCACGTGGCCAGAGGGGCCACCCTGATAGATTCTCAACTTCTGGGGCTCCTTGATCCAAATCATAACTTAATCCTAAAACTGTCCTTGAAAACTAAGCCCCACTGCTTTAGAAAAAAAGTCCACTGAATATCAAGTTACACAAGTTGAAGCTACAGAAAGTGCTCTGAGAGAAGTTTCCCACTGGCATAGTCATGCTTAGCAGACTGTTGGAGATTGTGATCACAATCATAACTGCTATTAACACTTAAGCTAAAATTGCCGTGCAAAACATGGATAACTGAGGCACAGATTTTCATCAAAACAATGTTATTTTGTTCAAAGAATAAGACAGATGTCAGTATGAGCATGAATGCAAAGTTTAAGAGATGACTCTGAGGAACCTAGCTCTCTTAAGAATTTGGATTTTGTGTTTAAAACATAATCATTTTTCTGGAATGTCATTGGCTAAGATTCTTCCCCCTGTAGCACAGAATGGGGAAGATACACATTACTAATTGGACTGAAAACCACTTTTAATCCTTTTTGCTATGTTTCCTCTGTAAGAGATGTCAGCGCCAAGTTCCTTATTGAAAAGGGCAAGAGTAGACAAGATGTTTTCAAGATCTGAAGGTATTCTATCTTCACATCTTAAAAGGTGGCATACAGAAGCCTTATGCTACTCAAGCATTTCTTAATAAGGGGTCACAATCCCTGGGGGTTAAAAAAAAATTTCAAGAGTGTCTTCGTTCTAGGGAATTTTGGGAAAGTGTGCACTGGGCACCAGCACTGCATGAAGCGATAATGCCAGTGGAATGTGCGCCTGGAAAGGAAGGGAACTACAGACAAGAAAAGTGCCAGCCCTTCTGGGAGACTGGCTACACCCACGCTCCCTCACAAAGCGACTCCATTTTAGATCATAGGAAGCCCCAGTATCATTTGCAACACTATTCATTTCTTGAAAGGAGACAAATTTCCAGAGGTCATACAGAGCATTGTTGAATTATTGGAAGATTTCAGATTCTCCACAAACAGTACATGGTTGATACCTGACACCCCACTTGAACATTTTATCCAACTATTAGACAATCTCTTCCAATCATTTTGAGGTTGAACCTATTCTATTTTCAAATTTCTTATAGGGAAGATTTCTTTAGTTAGTCTTTTTCAATTCAGCAGTTGTTTAAGCCTGGTACGGAGGTGCATGCCTCTAATCTGAGCTACACAGAAGGCTGGCAGGAAGACTGCAAGATTGAGCCCAGCCTAAGCAACTTGGAAACTTAGTTAGGCTGTTTCAAAATTAAAAAAAAAAAAAAAGAATTGTGAACAGTGCAAAGGCTCCAAGTTCAATCCACAAGCAGCAAACAGAACAAAACAAATAGCTACAACAAAAGTCACTTACTGAGTTACTGTTAAGCATCAACTATACAGAGATATGTGGTTCTCATTACAGAAAAAAATCAAAGTCATAAAAGAATATATTTAAAATGCACGATAAGAATTATGCATAAAATAAACAGGATAGTAGAGTGAGATGTGGACAAAACAAATAGTGAATATCAAAAACCAGTTTCCAAGTAAAATTCCTTTCCTAAAAAATTTCCCTTTTAGCTATTTGATATGGATTATGAATGGCATCCCTGACCAGATACTAATTTCCTACACAAGCCCCTCCTCCAAATATCTAGATTATAGATTACTGCATCATTCAGTCATTCAACAATGATTGGGGCACCTACTATGCATATAAATGATTATTTCTTGATTTTTTACATCAGGAATAAATCATTTAAGAAGTCACAAGCTAGTTAGAAGATTTCAATGCTTGAGCAGAAATATCTGAGTCTTTTGCTTGTTATTCTTTACTGAGATCTCTGGAACAAATTCTACAAGAACCCGGGTAAGACATCTAAAATCAAAATAAAAACTACCTTACCCATCCAGGGAAATTTTACATCAGCATATCAAATTATATCCAAATAGCCAATATGAAAATCGCTATCCAGATTTCATAGCATAATCAAACAAAAACAAGAAAAAAAACGTTCCTTCAAAATATGATCTAGGTAAGATAACCAACAATGTTTATCTTCCCCTGAGCTATTGTGATGATTAATAAGATAATGTTCACAAAGGACTTTGAAGGAGTAATGTAATGTGCTTTGAACCATTGTCATTTTTCGTTAACGAGTTTTGATTCTGACAGCTGCCAGTTGCACCGCAGCCATGGTAAACGCTTGCCTGGCCCTGTGGAGAAAGAGAAACAGGATTTCAGAGAGCCGCTAATACGTGGTGGCAGATAACACATGCTCCAGGAGAAAGCCCCATTCCACTTGAGAGGAAAGCTGAAGGTAAATCAAAAGGGAGACAATCAAGAGGATGCAGGTGGCCTTAGGATGTGACCCAGGCTAGTTTAGAAAGAAATGCACCCCAAATCTGCATAGACAACACCAAAACAGAGAATTCAGGACCTCCTACCCAGCCCAGAGCTAATCATGCTGCATGTATTCACCCAGTCGTGTGCTCTTCTACCAAATTCTCAGCACTCTGATGTGCGCAAGTGTCAATGCTGGAGATATCCAAACAATAAAACAGCCAGGCCTGGTGGTGCACACCTGCAATCCCACCACCTGGGAAGCCAAGGAAATTCAAAACCAACCTAGGCTGCACAGCAAGTTCAAGGCCAGCCTTAACTACACCGCAAGACCCTGTGTCAAAAATAAGTAAATAAATAAATGAAATAGCTTCTGTTTGTGAGTGGCTTGCTCTTCAGTAACGGGACCAGGAAGAAGAAGGTGGAGAAGCACGTAAACAAATACTTGATGTTGGAGTGTTTTAGAATATATGAAAGAAATGCGTACAAAGTAATGGATAAACTCAAAAGGGGACTGCATTTTCAAGGAAGAGAAGCAGCTAGAAAATTTCAAGGAAGACTGTGTCCTACACAACATGTGAACAGCGTCCTCTGGAGTTGTGCCAGAGACCACAGCAGAAGAAGGGACCTTGGAGAGGAGCAAAGGCTTAAACTGTCCTCAGTGAAAGGCAAGACTTGTTCTGATGTTAAGGACAATTCTGGAAATGAAGATTTATTCAAAGGCACTGCGAGTACTCTCAATATCTGTCTGTCCATCTGTTTGTTTTCTTTGTTTGGAAATAGGGGCTCACCATGTAGTTGAGGCTGGCCTTGAACTCTCTATGTAGTCCAGGCTAGCCTCAAACTAATAGCAATTCTCCTGCCTCAGCCTCCCAAGAACTGGGATTGCAGGAATGTGTCACCATGCCTGGCACAATACTTTTTTATTTTTTTAAGCCAGTAAATAACATGATCCTATTTATGATTTGGAGAGATTTTTCTGGTATTAGTATGAAATTTGGATGAAAGAAAAGTCCAAGCTGGAAAGCCAGTTAGGAGTCTGTTGTAAATGTCCTGTAGCAGAATGGGCTGTAGCAGAAAGACAAAGACCACTCACGCAAAGGATGTGATGTCAGACTTAGATGACTGGAGGAATGGGAATGGGGGACAGGTAGAGGGAAGCATCATGAGGGTCCTTCCCAGGTCCAGGATCTGGGCAGCAGGTAAAGGCAGAGTCCATCACCAAGAGAGGCAGAGGAGAGAGAGGAAGTCACTGGGACCCAAAATTCATACTTTCCTTCCTGTATGTTCCTTAACTTGGTGGCAGACCTCAATCCTCAGCCTGTCCCCAGGGATCCTGCATATCTCAAGCCAGATTTAGTGGTGAGAGAAGAAACACCAGGCAGAGGAACAGTAGCACCAGAAATAATCCTCTCTCCTCTCTTCTCCTCGACTGATCGCTTACTGCCTCAGCCCTAGAGCATGCCTTCCAAGGGTTAAAGGAGTTTTAGAGACAAATTTCAAACAAAGCTTCTGTCACTCCCCTTTCACATTCCTTAATGGAACCTAAATGAAAATAAAGGTTCAAATTAAGTTCAGAAAACTTTAAAGCACTTTTTTAATGGTGGAACTTTAGCAGCAAGAATTTCCTTATTTCTTACTTTGTTTCATGCGTTAAATATTAACTTTAATTTTGCAGGAATTGAGAATCTTAACAAGTAGCATTTATACTTGCCAATTAAAAATGTGTCAACAGTAACAAATATCTCAAACATCTTTAAAATGACAAATGTATTTCCTCGGCATAAGCATTAGAATGTGAAGAAATATCCCAAATGCAATCAAATGTCCAAAATCTTTTAGTTTTAAAACCAAAAATTTGGGTCACCATAATATAAGAATTCATCATATTCCCATTAAAATTACCATTCGTGGGGGAACTTAAAATGTGATTTGCTAAATTTTGATTTAGTGTTCTCTAGGGTAAAAAAGATGTGAGGAAATCATAGTAAACTGTTAAAATTGCCAAGTTCTGTTGTGTTAAAATATGATTTAAAATGTTTAGGAAAAATGTTAAAGTTTTGTAAGAAGTGGGAGGCAAGTTGCAAAATACTGAATGAGGTTAGCCAGAAAACTCCAACTAAAATAATGCACATAGCACAGATATACTGTGAACACCCAGAATCTTCCACGAATGCTAGTTTTTCATCTGCCTCCCCCTACATGTCCAGATATGCAACTATATTTACTGGATGGAATAGAATAGCCGATGTCCAAGCTTTGTTGCCAAGGTAACCTAGAGTCTTAAAATAAGAGCACCACTGGCAGCCAGAATGGTTGGAGCTATTCCTTAATTTTCCTCAAGTACAGCTTTCTAATAAGAGTAGAAAGAAGCATGTATTTCAAGCCCTTGAAAATAAGTTTCCTTGTGGCATAATCAGTTCCTCATTACTGACACACAATATTCAACACCCACAACTTAAAGAAGGAAAGATTGGTTTGGGCTCACAGTTTATAGTGGCTCAGTCAGAGGAAAGCTGCTGGCTTCCTGGCACAGAGAGAGTGAAGGGAGGAGCTGGGAAGTGAGACAACTCTTCCAGGTCACACCCCCAGTGACCCACCTCTTCCCATTAGACCCCAGCTCCTAACAGCAAGTCACCAGTAAGCCCCCATAATCCAATCACTTCCAAAGCTCTACCTCTGAGCGCATGAGCCCTTGGGAAACATCTAGATATAAATCATAACACCTTGTCTAGCACAAAGAGATACAGAAGAGAGAATTAAAGGTATCCTCACTAAAATAATATTGGGAGAGCTAAAGAAGCAACAGGTGTCTTCTCTAATTAAAGTTTCATGCTCCTAATTAAAAATTCTTGATTAAAATCAACAATCAAAGCAAAAACATAATGCATTCTCTGAACAAGGATGGCCTAACAAATCACCACTGTAGGAAAATACTCAAAGCAATTAAAAATGTTTTCAGTTTAGGCCAGAAAAGAAAAATGGCAGTCACTGAAAATAATATGATCCTGAAATTATCAATCCATACCTAATTTGGTAATGTCAACAAGATATATACCAATGAGACATATGCTAGAGTTTCATAGTCTCAGATCATTAAGGATTTATATATAAAACAATTTTGCCCCTCTTTTTGGCTGCTGCATAAATTTCCCAGGACTACAGTGGCAATATGGCACAATATAGTGGCTTATGATAATATACATTCATTCCTTGTAGTTCTAACGGTTTAATGTCAAAAATCTAAGAATCTACAAGGTTATGTTCCTTCAAAGACTGTGGACAGAAATTTTTTTGCCTCGTCCTATTTCATGATGGGTGGTCACCAACAATGCCATTCCTTGGCCTGTCACTGAATCACTCAGGTCTCTGCCTGTATCTTCACACAGAATTCTCTTTGTTCACTTTTCCCCCTTTATAAGGACTCCAATCATAATGGGTTAAGACTACTCTAATGCAGCATCTCCTTTTGACCTGATTACATCTGCTCAGACTTCACTTCCAAATAAGATCACATTCCCATGCATTAGGAGTTAGGGCTTCAATTTACCTGATAACATTTCTCTTAGTTGTATCTCAGTCTGATTCTACAGTTTTTCAGGTCCTCATATTTGTCTATACAGCTTTGTTCAGGTTTGTAAGATTCCGACTTGTTAATATAACCATATGAAATCCAAATCTCACTCCTTCCATGCAGTCTGTCCTGCAGTCTAGGGATGAGGAGAAATTCTGTATTCTTCTTTTCCCCCCAGAGCATACCTTTCTGGTGTTGAGGTAAAATAGAGGAAAATGTACATTGCTTCCTCGTATGTCTGCCCATGATGAGACTCTCATGACTGCACAATGGTCAAACCCATGAATGAGCCATTCCACATGAGCAGCACATTCAGTGTGTACCTGAGGCAGCCATTTTCTCTAGGCACTGATGTCCCATTTGAAATTCACTTCCATCTTCTGGGTGACCCTTGACTGGCAGGAACGTTCTCATCCTCCCAGCTGGGCAGTCTTCTTGCTCAGTGCTGTTGTGGGCCTCAGGAAATGTGAAATTCCATTTTCATCCATTTTCTACAGCTCTGAGGCAAGCAGAGAAAAGATTGTTTGTCCATCCATCTTGAAAACAAAGAATTTAAAGTGGAGAAATCTTATCCTCTGCATCAGACAAGGTAAACCATTCACAGGACATCTATCCTTCACTTCTTCCATGATAACAGAATGATGTAACAATGCAGCTCACCAACTACTTTTTCCCTAGCCTTTCCTATAGCATGTAAGAAATAAGATGATAGGAGGGTTCTGAGATAGTTTTTGATTGCTGATGGGAGGAAGCACTTTTGACTGGTGCTTCCTTTTCCCATGTTCCTACCTCAAAACAATCATGCTGTCTGAAGTGCAGCGGCCATCTTGGACCATACAGTACAAGCATGAGAGGAAGACCAAAAGGGCCAACGTCACTCATCCACTGAATCAAGGCCAGCAGCAGCTTTCCTCCCAAAGTGTTATCTATCCTGTAAGGAAATTATTCTCATGTCTGTGCAATCCACTAATAGCTGGGTTTTCTGTTACATGAAACGAAGCACTTCTAACTTGACACTGCATGCTAGGTGCGTGTATGCTTTCTCCTGCAGTGGCAAGGCCCTGCCCAAGCAGGAAAAACTGTAGCTGAGAACACACATAACAAGGAAGCAATTATCAGTCTCCCTCCTCCTAAGTTGAAAGCTATCATAGATCATAAATCAAATACCCTTCTGGCCCATGAATTTAATTTTCATATCCATAGACCTAGTCAGTTAGACTCTTGAAACCAACCTTCAATAATCTGGTACTGTATTTTCCTGAGTACCTTTATGACTGTTTTGGCTGGTTGTAACTGTTTAATGATAATAATAATCCAGGCCCCCTTACATCTTTATTATAGTGTAGGATCCTGATGAGTACTCCCTTGGCCTGTTTGAACAAGAAATGAAATTATATAGACAAAATAGACAGTATGATCATATCCATATGAAAGCCAAAATTATACAATTAAATAAACAAAAATAGGGAAGAATTATCTATCAGAACATGAAGGATGTTTATCTTTGAAAAGTAGAGACTTTTCTATATTTAAATGATCTATATTTTTTATTTTTTGATAATGGATTTTTAAAATGAAATAATAGTTTAAACTAAAAATAGTAAATTAAGTAGTTAAGATCTTAGGGAATTTCATCTCAACTCCAAAAAGAAGCATGCTTTGTACACTGGTCCTAGAAGTCAGGATGAGACTAAGCTACCATGTGTTAGTAATTTGCTGCCTAATAAAATGGGCCTTGTCCCTAGGGATTTTGTGGAGTGGGCCATGAAAATTCCTACAAAATTCTGCCCTCCACCCACAGGAGTCAAGCCATTGGCAACTGCCCTCATGAGGCTTCCTTCACCCACATAATTGCCAGTCACCTTAGATTCTTCTGTCACGGAATCTTCGTATCTTCACCTTTCTTGCTACTGGCAAGAAAACTCATCTAGTTCAAATCTCTGTGATCTGAAAAGCAAAGAACCTAAGACTTCCTATTTCCTATAATTTAGTGGCCAGGAAGTACGATAGCATCCTATCAAAAATGACATCTCAAAAATGTCTTCTAAAGGCCAGGGATATAGCTCAGTGGCATAAGTGCCTGCCTGGCAAGCATGAGGTTGTGACAGCAAAAACATGAAAACCACCTTAGTACTCATCAAAAGAGAATTAAACTAATTACTAATTCTTTCACCAAATATATTATTATACAATATTAAAATGAGATATATCCAATATAGCATGATAAATATACCTCCAACATTTATTATTTAGTAAAACAACCAAAAATTTTGCAGTATTCTCTCACTTGTGTAATTTGGTGGTCATTGGCCAACAATTGGTTCTGATGAGGAAGATTACAGACTTGGAAACAGAGATGAAGGGAAAATTTACTTTCATTTTAAAAACTTGTAGTTTTCTTTAACCACTATATATCTTATATTTTTTTAAAAAACTATGAACAATGAAAGTATCTTCTGCTTCTAGAGAACATTTAAAGATCTCTGAAATAAATTTTAAAAACAGGTTAAAATTTAAGTGCATTCTGATAAGGGATTGTATTTTCTGATTTTTATTATTTTCTTCTATTTGTTCTTGGCTTTATTCTGTTTTTTATTTCTAATTTCTTGAGGAAAGATGTGAGGGTATTTCATAACCTTCTTCTTTTCTAATAAATGCACTTGGTGTTAAAAAATTTTACAGGCACTGCATTCATCATATGTCACATTTAGTAGATGCCATCTTCCTTTTAAAGATGTTTGTTGTATAAAAATAAAAGGAAAAAAATTAACTGGCTTCCAGGAAGATGGTAGAACAGTAAACAGCAGGATAAACAGCCTCTCTGAGAGATACAGTCCAGATGCCGAAATACAGCATCATGGGGAAGACAAGAAAGAAGAAAGTGGGTCCCTTGGACCCAGGAAGAATCTAAAGTGAGAACTGAAGCCCACAGAAAGAGTAAAAAGAAAAACTTGAACAAAGAAGAATACAGTGCCTGGTGGTACCTTCACCCAGAGCCAGACCCACTCTGTGAGAGGAGCTGTTGGAACACACGATCAAGGTGATGTGGTGGCTGGTGACCGTGGAGGCCTCTGCAGAGAGAGGCAGCATTGGTGGGGAGTGGCAGTGGAGGGGAGCAGTGGACATAGAGGACTGCACTGGCTGGCAGTGAGTGCAGAGGACTTGGTCCTCCCATGAGGAAGAGCAATTGGCCAGAAACCATTTTGGAGTCTGGCTGAATGAGCCCAGAATCAGAACTGCTACCAGCTTCCTCCAGCAGCTCTGAGCTGGACACAGACCTGTTGATATTGCTCGGACTGAGCCCCACCCCCATGCCCATCCTAGTGGCCATTGTAGAGTTTCCCTGTGAGGAGCCAGCTTGATCTGGAGGCAAAGTCTGGCCCCACCCCTGTGCACACACTCCAGGGGTGGTAGTGGAGGATCCTGCTGGTGACAAGCCCAAGTTCTCAGGTGGATGCCAGCCCCATCCCTGCATGCACTCCAGTGGCCATCAGGGAGCCAATACAGGCTGGGAAAAGCAGCAGACAACCCTGCCCAGCGTACCCAATGGCCACCATCAGATACCTGTAGCCAGCACTGGCTAGACGAAGCAAACAGACTCACTTCAGAGAAATTGTAGCCAATGCAGGAAGTGCCTGGGACCCCAGTACCCACTTGTCCAGAAGAACCCAGGAATATGTCAAGACGAAGAAGCAAAAAGCAGTCTCTGGCCTCCAATCCAAGCAGCGCAAGTCCAGAAGATGAAAACACGGAAGAGATCGGGAGTCACACACTTGAAGTTTCTGAAGTGATGGCAACTGAAGTAAAGAAACAACTTCATGAGGCTATAAAAGAAATTAGAACCAAAATACTAATTCAGGTAAAAGAAGAAATGAAAAACATAATAAAAGAATTGCTAAGCTTCTCTAAAGAAGACATAGATAAAAAAAAATGGAGGAGCCTAGGAAAATGAGGGAAACCCCAAATGAACAATACAAAAAATATTTAGAATACATAAAACAGATTCAAAGAGATATCCAGGAAATTAAAATCTCCATTGAAAGCTGGCAAAACCACTTGAAAGAAACTGAAGATAGACTTTCAAACCTTGAAAACAGGTTTGCAGCTTGTGATCATGAAAGGAAAGATCTCTTAAAAATAACAAGAAACCTGGAAGTAACAATTCAATGGCTGCAAGACAACCCAAAAAAACACAATTTAAGAATAATAGGTGTGGGTGAAAAAGCAGGGGTCAAATGACATTAAAAGTCTATTTACAGAAATAATATTGGAAAACTTCCCAAGCATGGGAAAAGGAAGCGACATTCAGATAAGTGGAGCATATAAAACTCCAGCTAGCCATAACCAAACCAAAATCTACACCCAAACATACAATAATCAAGATTCCAGAAATTCAACACAAGAACAGAATATTAAAAGCTGTCAGAGAAAAGAAACAGATCACCTATAAAGGAAAACCCATCAGAATCACAACAAACTTCTCAACACAAACCATCAAGTCAAGAAGAGCTTGGGGTGAAGCATTTCAAGTCTTGAAAGTAAACAACTTCCAACCCAGATTAATGTACCCTACAAAACTATCTTTCAAAATTAACAGAGAAACAAGATACTTCCATGACAAAGAACAACTGAAGGAATTCATGGCCACCAAACCAACCCTACAAAGAATACTGAAGGACATGCTAAAGAAAGATAAAAAAGACCACAGCTCCAGGAACAGTGGCAGAGGGCTATCACCGAGTGGGGCAGACAAATGAATGGAGAGGAAAAGCAGGCAGCCAACAGCAGGAAAATAACACGGCAGAGATGGGGCAGTGCATGTTGGCCATAATCATTACTGTAGATGACCTCAATTCACCAATAAAACAAAACAGGCAGAGTAGATCAGGAGACAGGATCCATCAGTATGCTTTATACAAGAACCACATTTAATGTGAACGGGGGTTCACAGACTGAAAGTCGACAGAGAGAGAACAATGCTCTATGTGACAGGGAACCAGAAAGAAGTAGGGGTAGCTTGCCCATCAGCTGCAGAGTGGACAAGAAAGACAAGGGATTTTTTTACAATGGAAAGCTACTCAGCTATAAAGAAAGATAACCTTGAGGGTCTTGTAGGTAAACGGATACAACTTGAGATCATGCTCATGGATGAAATCATTCAGAGCCACATGGGTGAACATCATGCTGTCTCCCCAGATAAAAAAAAAACTAAAGGAGTTAGTGGGATTCAAAATGCACCATATATATTGTGAAAGTGAAAGGGGAGGAAGTGTCTAAAAAGGGTAGGCAGTGGCCCTTGTTAATCTATTATTGTGATTTGAATCCCATATTGTTTTCATTGTTCTGTTTAGTTTGGTTTTATTCTGTTTCAGTTTGTATAATTTTATTATATTTGATGGCATGGACAGCTATTTCAAAGATAACAAAATATATTATGGG
>RJWM01010080.1:0-65163 GCA_004363535.1 Dasyprocta punctata | reverse complement strand
GCAGGTTGCGTGTTCCTGGGCAGAGCACTGCATGTGTGATGCTGTTTGGTGCAGTCCCACCTGGAGGCTGCGATGTCTGTCAGGATTCACCATGCAGAAGGGTTTCTTCCTTCAATGTAAATAGTTGTCATTTTCTCCTAGCAAATAATCAGCAGTTTATGGGGATGCACTTTAAGAACATGCACAGGTCCTGCTCTTCACTGAGTTGCCCCTTGATTTAGCACCCATTCATGGTTCTTCCTGAACCCGTCTCTCTTGTGGCGGTAACTCAAGGACAATCCCACCAGCACTATAGTGTTTGGCAGTCACCACGTGACCTTCCCTTCTCCTTGTGCTTCTGCGCGTGTGTCTCAGTCCACACGGCTGCTCTAACAATGCAACTTGGCCTGAGGAATTTTTACAAGCAGTAGAACATTATTGCTTGTAAGAAATAGAGAGAGATAGACTTTATTTGAGACAAAGACCTGAGAGGAGCACTGGCTCTGGAGTGCAAAAACAGCAGCCAGATAAAGCAGAATTGGAGGTGCCGGTGAAACTCCAGGTATTCGTACGTACTTTAGACACCAGGAGCTTCACCGGCACCTCCAGTTCTGGTTTATCTTCACTGTGCTTCTCCACTCCACATTTGCTTCTGCCTGCTTTCCCAGGGAGAAGCCTGGCTTCCAAAATCATCAGCACGGTTACTCATTGACTCAACCCCATAACACTTCTAAAGCAGTTACAGAATGGCTTCACAAAATGAATGAATGAAAGAACCTACTTAAAAGAGTTCAGGGCTCCAGGCTCCAGGTCCCCACATTCCTCCCCTCTCAGAGCACAAGGGCCCAAGGGAATGTACTTGGAACTGCGTTTGTAAGTAAGAAATTCAGCTTTTTTTCTTCCTCCTCCTCCTCCTCCTTCTGCTCCACTTCCTCCACTTCTTTTTTCTCCTCCTCTTCTTTCTCCCCCATTTCTTCTTCCTTTTTTGGCTCTCCATTGTAATTATGGTGTTCATTTGACATACGATGAAGTTCATTCCTTTTAGTCTTTGTTCTTCTCACCCTTGTCGATGTGACCTTTCTGGAATATGTCAAACATTAACCTGCTTCAAAACCCACGAAGAGGACCGCAGTCCCCCTACCCGTGCACCTCTCACTCTTTCTCCCCATCTCTGTCTGCTGACAAGAACATCATTTTGCAATTTTCTTTTCTGTACCTCTTTGTGAAGATAAGCGTATGTGTGTGTGTTTTCTTAGTTCCCCTCCTTTCTTCTACAAGGGTAACGCAACTATATGATCTTTGATATTTCTGATCAATTCAAGGAGAACCTCCTTGTTCTTTCTTTCTTTTTTTTTTTAAATGGTATAGCGTTCATCATGTGGCTGTCCCAGAATTCATCTATAATCACCTGTAATTAGGCTCTGAGGCAGTTTGTGGTGTTTGCAATTACAAACTAATGCTGAGGTGTATACATTTTGTCCGTGTGTGATTTTGAATTGTTGGAGGGAAATTGTCAGGATAAATCCCCAGAAGGAGGCTTACGGGTGAATCATAGGTACTTTGGCTAGATAACGTCAACCTCCCTTCCTGGAGTCGGCGTCATTTACACCCCAACAGCCACTATGAAGGCAACCGTTTCACTATACTCTCTGCAACAAACTATACCGTGGAGCTTTTGAGTTTTTTCTAATCTGATGGGTGTGAAGTGGAATCTCATGGCAGTTTTGGTTTTTGTATGTAATTATTAGTGAGGGTGAGCATCTTTTCATAGGCTATGTACTTTTAATCTCTTTTTGTAAGTTTTCTACTCATTGATTTTCCATATATCTGTGGGATTTTTTTTGTACTTCCTCAATTTTTAAAAAGTTCTTTTTTATGTCATGTGACTTCGCCCTTTGTCTGTGATACATACAATATTGCAAATATTTTGTCCAGTTTTGTATAGCACTTTGTTAGATGACTTTGCTTATGTACTTTTTTCCATGTAAAGTTTTGTTAATTTTTATTTAATTTGGTTGATGACTTCACCAGTTGCACCTGGGTATTTAGGCACAGTAAGAGCCTTCTCAAACACGCATGCTACACAGGGGCACATATGTCTTTTCTCCTCATACTTATAGCATTTTGTTCTTTACATTTTGATGATGACTTCATTTGACATTTTTTCTGCCTACTTGAATTCTTGCATAGTATAAGGAATTGATCTAATTTTATGTTTTTCCAAATGGCTAATACACTGTCCGGCATAAGTTATAAGAAGACCATCTTTGCACTAGTGTTTGAGATATGGCTTTTGTCATTTACTACATTCTGTACATAGCTAAGGCCTATCATCTTTTAGGCACTATGCACATTGTAATAAAACTTGTATCAAGTAAGTGCCCTGCATTAAATTAGTTCTCTACAAATGAGTAGTTTTAAAACTAAAATATCATCTAAAGACTTTTATATTATTCTTATTGGAATGTTTGATTAGGTGTCACAATTCTAGCAGTCAAGCAGTCATATGTCCCCAACACTCGGCCTCAAACTTTGCTGAAATACTGACTCTTAAACTTCATCACTGAAAATTCTTCCCTAAAAGTCAGGTGTTGGGGTCTTGATATTTTCTGTGCTTATCAAGTCACCCCATCAGGAAGGGTGGGAGACTGGAGGGTCCCCTTTGGAAAAGCAGAGTCTTGGAGGAAGTGCGGTGAGTACCCGGTACGACGCCTTGCCCACCACGCGCCGAACACCAGCGTTTCTCAGAGAGCCGACGCTGACCTCTCACACAGCCGGGGTGACTCGCACTCGGTCACTCCATCATTTAGATGTTAATCCGAGTTGATGTTTTAGTTCTGTGGTTCCCAAATCTTTTGCTTTGCATATTGCTTAGTAAGCTCGGGACTCTGAATGACTTATTTTTGGAATTAAGCCTCAGTGATAGGAAGGCTGCTCTGATTTTGTAAGGTTAGAAATTAGATTAAATATGTACATTTGCTGTGGTGTAATAATACATATTTTATGATAGAAACTTTAATATTGCTCAGTACACTGCCTCTTACCATCTGGAAAGTTAGTAATCTGGGTACGTTCTTTCCAACTGGGGACCTGAATGCTTGGGTGTGGAAACCATAATTTATGCAACTCTCTACCAAGCATTGACTTTGGATGTTTGGCCACGTTGTGGGTTAGAGTGTACAGAAACACACACTTCCATTTTCTGAGCCCGAGTCCCTGAACATTTATTCCCAAGTAGATTTGTTGGCCCCAAGGCGTTCGTGTCTCTAATCTCTGGTGTACAAGTTCCCTGTGAGTAAACGGAGGCACACGGAGCATGCGTGGTCACATCTACCATGAGGTGGCGAGCTCTGAGCACAGGGCACCAGTGCCTGGGGAGGCCTCCAGGTTTCCACTGTTCGCATCTTTAACATCTTACTCTAGCCTGGCATTAGTCAGGGGGAGTTTTGCTTTCACCAGGAGTCCAAACTGGGTATCACAGCCAGAGAACAGTTAAGCTTGGAAAGGATTTTTGGCATATCTGCCCTCTGGCTTTTTTTGGTTCTCATCTGTATTTCACAACATAAAAATAATGAGACTTTCGTTTTGGTGAAATCTGCCTACTGAATGATGATTGCAAATAACACAGTCATCCATTAGCATTTGGAAACTTGATTAAACCATTTTGCAAGCAATTTCAGCTTAGCGGCTGTTACAGAGGAGAACTTGAAAGGAAAAATTATGTTTTGGCATTGAATAATTTGAGGTTCCTCTACTGCTTATCAAATTTATGTAAATTATAATATTGTCTGTTAATGCACAGGCGAACCCTTTTGGCTTTAGCGCTTATTACCATCTGATGCAGAAATGATGTTTCTGCCATACATTGCTAACAAGATGTTAAAGTGGGAATGACATTCTTAAAGTGTTTGATACTATCTTGCTGGCTTACTGGCCCTAATTGGATATGTGGTCACCGGTTTTCCCACTTTTCTGCTGAAAATATTTCCTGAATGATTTGCTTATGCTTTTGTGCCCCCTCGGTCTGCGGCTGCCTCCCGTTTTTCATCTTCCGTAGCGATTCCTGGCATTGGGCTCGTTCTGTCCCTCCTTACTTTTGAAATCCCTCAGCTCATCCACCAGCCACCCCTGATTTCCCCCAGGTTTCTCGGGGTACCCTGACTGTCCCCTCAGCTTCGGAGGAGGCCTGGGCTGTGCACCTCAAGATCCACGCCTGGGAACCCGAGATGGGGCCCGGGGTCGGACCCTCCGGATTCACAGGGTCTGAATGAGGCATTCTTGCGCGTCGCTCTTTGAGAGGAACGTTTGAAATTTTTGCCATTATACCTTTCTAACATCAGACCCGAATCACCACCTCAGTTTAGTCCAGTGGCTCACACTGACGTGGTTTTCCGCAGCCTGATGCGACCCAGCTCCGGTCCCACGGTCCTTCTCCACGGGCGCCCCTGAAACCTGCGCGTGGAACCCTGTGGCTTGGAATGAAACAGTTTTAGGGAGATGAAGTCTCTGGTATAGTGAACAGTACCTAACGTGTCCTTTAAGCGCATTTTCTAAAAACTCCATTGTTAGTGGCACTAAAGTAACTTTGAAAGTGTTTTTGTTCATTATATTCCCCTGGGAAAAACAGCTCAAGTAATAACATAGTTGTTCATGTTGTTGTACGTCAGGCATAACCCAGTCTTTCCTAAAGTTGTCTATTTTTCACGGTAATAAAATTCTCTTTCAGTGAATGAGTGACTTTATGTATATTTGTTTGGCAGTGACAGCAAATAATAAAAATAATTTATTGTACACAGCTTCTCCTCTAACCTTTATTTTATGCATGATGTACTATTTTTTCTTTGTCTTTAGGAAAACAAATTTCTTCTCCTAGAGTAATACTGTCCCCAAGTAACTGCTAACCCTCTTTAACATATTTTAGTTTAGGATTAAAAAGCCCAGCTTATTTTTTTTTTAACTCAGAAAGTCCAGACGTCACTAAGTGATAGAGTTGGCTCAGTGACTCAGAGATGTCAGTTCCGACATCCCTGCGATTCTTTTAGCCTTTAGCTCAGGGTGCCATCAATCCGCTGTTGTATCTACTTTTAAGCCAGGAGTCAGGGGAAGGACCTGTTTTCAGTTTCTAATTTGAGAAATGGATGTAATATTCTTCTCAGGAAGATCTGTCACCTTAAAAATGTTGTAATAAATAATAGTTTACTTTTAAAATTCGTTATCTAAAAACTTATACACCAACATTACATGATAAAGTTCATTAAGAAATTCTGTCCACTAACAGTGCCAGTGTTTTAAAAGTTGAGACTCCCAGCACAAGGAAAATAGAGATTTCGCCCTTCTGGGCTCATCAGGAAGAAATGTGAAACGTGGAGACAAGCAAGGCAGGCGCCTGTGCGTGGTGACCACTCAGCTGAGTGTCTGGGCCCTGAGCACCGGGTGAGCGGTGCGGTCAGAGTGTGTGGAGCGCCTCGGGCCCCGCGGCTGGGGCTGGAGTGCACGGCTTCCTCTGTGACTGCGAGTGACTGGGTCGCTGTGTCACATAGGACGGGGGTGGGGCTTAGTCCCACACTTCATTTAGGGCTTGGACTCTGTCCTTCCCCTGTTGATTACACTGTGGCCTTCTGTTTTCACCGGATTCTAGTTCCCTACAACTTCACTGTCCTGGAATCCAGGGACAAAAAAGGTAAATATTTTCCTTGTCTTAATGTTAGTATTCAATAGAAAGTGTAGCAGGTGATCTGATGCCTAATCTGACATGTAACATGGATAGATTTTATCCTGTGAAATATAAAAGATAGAATTATTTTTCAATATTTAAAAATCAGAGTCTTTCCTAGGTAAATCCAGTTTCTCCAGCAAAGTGAGAAGATGCAGAACTGCCAGGCCTCTATTCCTGTGTGACAGTGACGGAATGAGCTGGGCCCGTATGTCATTTGCCATCGTCCTCACTTCCTGTTGGTTTATAACGTGCTCCTCACCTCATTTAAGGCTCCTAGTGGGTCACCAGGTGTTTATATTTGCTCCCTCTAGTGCAGGCCATAGGATTATATCAATGTGCTTAGCTGACAGTTCTTATCCAAGTTGAGTGCCATACTACTCGTTGTCAACGAGTTACACTGGTTTCTTGGGTTCACAGAACTCGCTGAAATTCCTCTGTGTTATGAACATTTCTGGTTATCTCATATATAATTCCAGGCCTCTAAGATGACTACTCCTTGAAAGACATTATAAATGGAAAACAACTCTGTGGGTTATCCAGACAGGATGGAGGACTGAGTCAGGAAGCACAGTGCCTCGTCACTAGCGTGCATCTTGTTGGTGCTGGCTGGCTCACTTCATTTCATCGGGCTCGAGGATCTTCTCTTAGGAAGCGTTCATAAAGTCATCAGCACTGCTACGCTGTTGAGGTTATCGCTGGCATTTGGGGTTAGATGATGCTGTGTTGCGAGACATGTGGGTCAGTACCAGGCCATGGGAATGAAAGGCACTAGTGCTTTTTACCGTTAGGAGCTTTAGGGTCTTGATAAAATGGCTCACTAGAAAATAGCCAACTTTCAACCCCAGTCACTCTCTTAAGCAAAAAAGGATGCCAAAGTATGGGATTCCATACTGTGTATATTTAGAGGTCATGGTTCTAAATCAGACTGGAAGGGGGAAAAGGTTTAGAGGCTTCTTGCGTTATGTTTTGCTAGAAGAGTGGGTCATGATCATTGAGCCCCTAACTGTGTGGGCTATATTAGACCTTTATGACAAAAGAAAAAACAAAACAGAGAATTATGTGAACTACTACTTTACCCATTTTAATCACTACAAAGTAGATTCAACAGGGAGAAAGTGAATAATCAGTACCAGGAGCAGGATAAAAAATTATGGCTGCTGAAATTCTCAATCCAAGGTTCTCTGCTGTGCCTCTGGTCTCCCTCAGAAGAGAGACTTTTGATGCCAATATGGGCTTTAGCTGGAAAGTTGTTAGTTTTTATGACTACAAGGAAACTAGAAAGGTTCCTGTACTTTTAAAATTTAAATTGCCAGATGGGAGAGCTTCAGTGAATTGTCAATCTTGCATGAGTTAGGGAGTCAATTTTCATGAGATTTCAGTGATTAGTGGATCACTAGTAGCAGGATCACTCCACTGCATCACATATTCAGGAAAGAAAAAATCCCAATCACATCTTACGTGTTTTGGCCATTGGAGTGATAGTTCTTTAACCTTTGGAGTATAAGAATCTTCAAAACTGAAAATATAGCATGGGATTCCACATATTAGAGGTAAATGAAATCATGTACCACCTCTGAGAAGCTTTCTCTTTCTAAAAAGCTTTAAATTTTTTTCCAAATTATTATTGTCAGTTATATCTAGAAATTATATTTCTAATATCAGCTAACTTTAATCCTAACTGTGAATTCTTTACCTTTGTCTAGTGACTTTCTGAGTTCTCTCGATTTCCTTTCTTTCTCTCAGATCATTCCCTTCCCTTTGCTATGAGTTGTATCTTGCTTGGAGATCTATATTATAACTTTCTAACACAAAGAGTAAATGCAAAGTTTACTTTTTGTGTTGAATGGTTCCCACTGCCATCCTGATGGAGCTTGGGACCACAGTCTCCAGAATTCCTTCCTGTCCAGTTTCCTGTAGTTGGTTGAGAAGGAAACTTGCCTGCACAGATGAATGAAGGAGACATTTGATCTCTCCTTTCTTCAGTGACCTTCTCCCCTTCTGAGTTGTGGCCCTGCTGGCTAACCATGGCCCCAGCCCCACTACCAGGCATTGGACTCCAAACCCCGCAAAGCACCACATGCCCAAGCCCCTGGCAGTGCTCATTTCTGGTGCATGAACCAGGGCTGGCACACTGTGGGGTGGGGGACTAGGCCATGGGCTCGGGGCTCTGCCTTTAGCTGAGGATGACTTTTCCTGTTTGTGATGACAGCGAAGCCAACACTAAAGATTGCTGACATTGATGCTAATTACAGATTGATGCTAATTACAGATATGAAGAATGGGCACAATGAGAAGAGAGAAATTAAAAAAACAGACATGACTATAAAAGCAATGCTAATTACACACATTTATATTCATGGCTCATTATTTATAGCTAATTAGTGTGCAGCACAATGGCAGTGATGCAGATTAAATGTATCACACCACTAACCTGTCTCATTCAATTGCAGCAGTAAGTACTCTCCATGGACGTCGGTTGTCCAGGTAGATGTTTGTCTGCTGACGTTCAGAACTACTGAAGGTACAGCAGTTCCCACGGGGGACACTACTGAGTGAGGGTGACAATGATGAGGATTTTACATTTCACCCTGTGAACAGTACCGTGGGAGAGTCATTCCTATTTTCCTGATAAGAAACTAAGGCCCAGGGAATATAAATAAATGTCCCAAACCACAATGATATATTTGAGACTCAAATAATTTTCTCTTCTAAGCTTTTACTTGGCCCTATATGGTGAAGTTGATCTGTTGGAAGGGGTTCAGTAAACACATAAATACTTTTAATCAATGACATGAAAATAATGCCAGGAGAGATGGTTATCTACCAAGAACTTGCATAATTAGGATTGGTAGTTGCAGGCATGAGTTCCAGATCCTAGGGAAATGATGTAACTGCTGGTCTGCCCCTGCAGTCAGATTTCAGGAGATACTTTTGTTTTTTGATGTTTGTGTCTGACTGCACTTTATAATCTGTAGGGTTCTTAAAAGCTCCACAACTTTAAAACAATTCTGTCTTGGTTACCTTTTTTCTCATTGCTGAGACAAAATACTTGATGCCCAAAATTATTATTATTATTATTTTTTGCGGCACCAGGGTTCAAACTCACAGCCTCACGCCTGCCAGACAGGCTCTTAGCCACTGAGCCAAATGCCCAGCCCTAGTTTTTTTGAGGCAGGGTCGCACTATGTAGCTTAGGCTGGCCTTGCGCTTGCATTGTAGCCCAGGCTGGCCTGGAACTCACAATGCTCCACCTACCTCAGCCTCCCGAGTCCTGGAATTACTGATGCCCAAAACTAGGAAAGGAAAGGTTTATTTCATACAGTTCTTGGGGGTTTCAGTCCATACTCAGCTGGCTCCAAGGCAGCATGGCATAGCGGGGCAGCCATTCATGGCCCCCACAACAGCAAGTCAAACTAGCAAGAAAGGAAAGATACACCTGTTCCTGCCCTTACACTGTATCTCAGCTCCACCCTTGGGTGGGTGCCACACACATATCACCAATCCCAGTGCTGGACAACAAGCCAGTCGTGAACACCAGACTCAGCCCTGTCCATGATTACATGAGGCTTAAGTGGGGTCACTCTATCATACTATAACATTCCAACCCTGGCCCTTCAAAGACTCATGCACATCGTTTATACAAAAGACATTTAGTCCATCTCCAAGAGCTGCCACAGTCCTAACAGTTTTGACATTGCTGAAAAGTCCAAGTCTCATATCTCCTCCAAAATCTATGGCAAATTCTTAATTGTAATCCCCAGTACAAATGAAAACAAGTTAATTACTGCCAACATGTAAAGGCACAAAATAAACATTACCATTTCAAAAGTTACACACAAATGCAAATGCCCCAGATACAAAGCATTGGAAACATAGCAAGTTCAAAATCCAGCAGGGTGAACATTAAGTCCTATAGTTGCAGGTCCAGCATCTGAAACAATCTGTGGCAAATTGTGAGTTCCAAAGGGTTTGAGTGATTCCACCCCCATGGCACTCCAGGGGTTTTAACTTGCACAGCTTTTCTCTTAAGCCCATTCTGTTCAATTCTTGCAGCTTTTCTTGGACTATCCATGTTCCTGGCTTTTCCAAACTTCTGGGTTTTCCATTGTACCCTTAGCTTCGCACTTGCAGATTCACATACTGCCCTCTCAGGGGCACACTTCCTGGCCTCCCAGACCCTCCCAGGCCTTAACTTCAGAACTAGTGCATTTTCGTTGCACTTAAAACCAGCACCACATGGATGCCGCCAAAATCCGCTGCCAGCTGGGACAATACCCAGGCTTTTCTCTCTTGGCTGTAGGGGCTGAGTGCCTGGATTGCTGAGCTGTCTGAACCTGACTGTGAGGAACAGATTGTTTATGCAACCACCATTCTGGAATCTGGTGTGGTCACTGCCATTTTGAAATCTCCTTTGGCCTCCATCAACACTCTGGAACATGGCACTTTGTAGCTTTTTCCTCTAAGCAAACTCTTTCACCTTTGCCAGGTTGAGACTGCAAAAGGTGGAGGCCCACTGCTTCTGGGATGGCCCCAGGCCATCTTTTTTATTTCTTTATTCCTTCTCAGCAATGAAGTCCTCAGCTCTATCTTTACAGTCCACAGCTTTCTGGCCAAACTCACAATGTTTTAAATCATCCTGCTGGGCTCTTTGCTCCTGATTCACAACACAAATCTGGCTAAAAGCCCTCAACAATAGCCATGCCACCACTTCAACATTTGACTGCCTTGAAATTTCCTTTGCCAGATTAATCAGCCTGTCGCTCTTAGTCTGTCTCAGGCAAAGTCTCTGGGCAAGAGCAGAATGCAGACAAACTTTCTGCCAAGCCATAACACATATCATGTGGAGTCCAACAACCAGTGCAGTCCTTCTTCTCAGCAGGAACCTCCTGAGCCTGGTCTTTACTGGCAGATTTCTTAACAACCTTCTGGTCTCCTGAGCTCTGACCAGAATCTCCCATACAGAACAGCCTAAGCTATTCCAGGCCCACTCTTTCAGACGACATCTCCAAACCTTTCCAAACTCTTCCCACAAGCCATTTCCAAAGGCTCTTGAACCACATGGTCAGGAATAGTCACAGCAATGATCCACTTCTCTGGTACCAGATTCTGTCTTGGTTACTTTTTTTCTCATTGCTGAGACAAAATACCTGATGCCCAAAATTATGAAAGGAAAGGTTTATTTCTTACAGTTCTTGGTGGTTTCAGTCCATACTTGGTTCCAAGGCAGTGTGGCATGGCAGGGCCACCATTCATGGCTGTGGCAACAGCAAGACTAACCAGCAAGAGAGAGAGGACACGCCTTCTTCTTGCCCTTACACTGTATGCCAGCTCCACCCCTAGGCAGGTGCAGCACTCACATCACCAATCCCAGTGCTGGACAACAAGCCAATCATGAACGCCAGACTCATCCCCGTCCATAATTACATGAGGCTTAAGTGGGGGCCATCTGATCACACTATAACAAATTCTTTGGTTTCCCTGGCATCTTCTAGGTACCTGGATGACCTTGCCCAATCTTTAGTATTTCGCATGTACACGTTCTTTTCCATACAAACTGCAGTGTCCATGTAGACACTGTGATCCTAGCCTGAGTGGACTGTGAACCCTTGTGTCCATTGGAGTTTGGGAAATGGAGACTCTGATTGACCCGTTTCTCAGTGAGACCCCAAACACTCCTTGTTGTTCTGATATGATGGTTTTGAGATTCATCTGCAAGTCATGGAACAAAAGGAAAGTAAATTTGTCAAATCTGAAGGAAAGGAAAACAGGATAAATGGAACATGAAATGCTTTGAAGGCTTAAGAAAACTAGACTGCAACATTCTCTTGAAGTGTACTTACCATGTGGCTTAGCCTTTGCTTCATGTCCCCCAAAAACAACATAGCAGTTTTCCAATGAACAGTGTATCCATTAATTTATGGACATGAAGGATAACATGCAATCTGCTATTGCTGAATTAGTGAGTTTATGATTTTCACAAATAGGTAGATCAATTTTGAGTTTTATCAACTTCAGTGGCTGAAATTAAAATAGAAATATCAACATTTGCTTTTATTCTCCCAGCAAAGCAACTAATTATTTTCCTCTGGGTGATAATAATTAACAAAATTCCTCCTGTGTTCCTGTTCAGTGCACAGCTGGTACTCAGATAATCACAAAGGCTTGGTTTTATGTGGTGACATTAAACCCCCAACTTGGCACAGTACATTAACTATATGCTATTGCCTGAGTTTATTAATTCTAAACTATGCCTCAGTGAACTTCTCAAATTGGGAGCAACATTTATATTAATAAATGATAGTCATGGGGAGGGAGTTATCACAAAAATTCATGAAGTGTAGATTTCTTTCTCAGATCCTAATGTAATAGCCGAGCATACAATTTGGACATGTTTGAATAGGTTCCGGAGGGACACCTCATCCACTCATAATGTATTTTTAGGCATTCTTTTTCCAGTTCTTCATGACCAGACACGTCCTCCGTAGGCCTGGGTGTGGGGCTGATGGGTCACTGCACTGCCGCCGCTGCTCCTGCTCCTCCTCCATGGAGCAGGTTTGCACCAACGCTGGCCTCCAAATAAAATGATATCTTGAAGTAATAACATTGCTTTTACATGAACATTGACTTAGAAATTACTAACCTACAACCCAACTAGGGGAACTCATGGGAGACAGTAGTCATGTAAATCATGCTAAGTGGCAAATGCGTGGCCCTGACATTTTGTTTTTAAAGTGTGTTACAGACTACAGACTGGAGGATAGGTTCTCTGGGAAGACAGAGCTAGTTTGGCATGACATATATTTCCACAGATAATCGAATGCGTGGGTGATGATTGGTTTTTCAAGTTTTGAGCCCAATGTGGGTCATGGGTCAGACCATGAGCCTGTGGTGGGTGGCCTTGCACACAGGCTGGGTCAGCTGCCTGCAGGGCGTGCGGGGTCCCAGCCCCTGCACATCTTGCCGGTGGGACACAGGCGGCAGCCTTGCCTGGGGGTGGGGTTTGTTTGGCAGTGGCATGGGCCGTCTACTGGTTGATTCTGGCTCTGCTCCTCTGGAGTAAGGGACATCTCACTTCAGGAGAAAGTTTCAATTCTATTTTAAAAATCTACTCATTGTAAACAGAAGAGTAACTCTGTTGTCAGTAACTGTTTACCACTCAGCACACGTCCTTCAGGAAGCTTAAAGAATTTTCTTCATGCGCTAAAAAGTAGATAGTTAGATATATCTCAAAACTTTTCAACACTTGACTCCAACTCCTCACGATTGCTGTGACGTTCTTATAAAGAAGTCATTTGAGGAAATTTAGCAATTTTTTTTTTTTTTGAGAAATGGTCTCAGTGGGGAAGACACTTGTGCCTCTCTCTCTTTTTTAAATTTACTCCTTGTCTCTTCTGCTGGTACCCAATATTAGTTATGGAGTAAACAATATTTTCCAGAGACTGGCAGGGTCAGCTGCAGCGGGAACGCAGCCCGCGACCTCGCTGACGGATCACTGTCCGTGCGGGCGCTTTCCGAGTCTGTTGAGAGGTCAGCATTCTTTCTGTGTGAGTGTGGCCTGCTTTCGAACATGGTCCAGTTTCAGCTGATAAAACTGAGAGTGTGCGCTGGGCCTGTGGTCTCAAAGGCACAGCCTGTGACTCTGGGGCAAGGCGATTTGTCGTGTCAGCACCGTGACGGCAGCTAGCCTGCGGGGCTTAGGGGAGGGTGAGCGGCTGCGCTGAATCTGGCTGCTCTGATGAAGCTATAAGGACACAGGAAGCTTTTAATCCAGAATTCACTCCTGAAGTTAGCAGCGCAGGGTGTGATTCTAGCTGAGGCCTTTTCCTCGGGTCTGCTGTCTTCACTCCTGAAGTATAGTAGTGGTCGGTGTGTGTGTGTGTGTGTATACACTAGGGAGCGTATCTAGGCTTCAGAGGCACTGTGAATGCGTCAGGAGTGTGAGTGAGAGCCACACCTGTCCAGCCACACGGCCCTGTGAGCAGCGCTGTGAGTGAGAACACACTGAAGGCCTCTTGAAAACCATGAATGCAAAGTCGAGCATTGTTGAAGAAATGAAACGAGTGGACTTAGATTTCAAACTGGTTGTGGTTAGGTTTTATAGACTCTAGAGGTACGAATTTAGTCTCATGTCCAAGTGATTGTTATTGAGAAATTACCAATATTGACAATATGAATATATTCAAAGTCTCACATTTTATTTTTTCCATAAGTTTTGATAAAAGGTTGTATTTCTTCAGATGCAGATATTTCAAAAGAGTAACATTGTGGTAGCTCTCACATGATTAAAATATTTTCTTTTCTTTTTTTTTTTTGTGGCAGTGGGGATCGAACTCACAACCTCCCACCTGCCAGGGCAGATGCTTAAGCCACTGAGCCAAACTCCCAGCCCTGATTTTTTGAGGCAGGGTCGCACTGTGTAGCTCAGGCCGGCCTTGCACTTGCGTTGTAGCCCAAGGTGACCTCGAACTCACAAGGCTCCTCCTACCTCAGCCTCCCAAGTTAAAATATTTTCTGATAATTCAAGCAAATGCTGTACCTCAGAGTGGTTTTATGAAGACCGTGCCCCTTCCTTCACATAGACTGGAAGTCTTTTCTACGGTCGTTTAAATATATGGCCCAGAACAAAAATAAGGAATAAGACAATATCAGAGGAAATCAAAAAGGTCATATTGAAGCAGTAAAAGCTTTTCACTGAGGAGTGGTGATTGTAAAGGTACAAGTTTGTCAAGCTTTCATTAACATAATTACCGATGTTTTTGGGTTTGCTTTCATTTCTTGGCAGTTTGAACTTACAGAGTGCTTATTACACAGTGGTACGTTCCTCTGTAGGTGTCATCTTCTCACTAGCTACGGGCCTGCGCCATGGGACGGAGAGGTGAGGTTAGACGTCTTCCCGCCTCGCCGCCCCACAGACATCCAGACCCACTAGGCGGCGAGAGTCGGGGTCCCCTCCCGGGGCCGTCAGTGGCTGCCGCCCAGGGAGCGCGGTTGTCGGAGCTGCCAGAGCTGGGAGCCATTCTCTGGGTGCCTGTATTTCGGTTTCCTGGCACAAAGAATTGCACCCAGGGCCTTCACACTGAGCTCCATCCCAAACATTTTCATCTTTATTTTGAGACAGGGTCTTGCTAAGTGGCTGAGCTGCCCAGTCTGCACTGAAACTTACCATCCTCCTGCCTCAGCAAGAGTGCTGAGATGACAGGCGTGTGCCAGCACACCTGCTTGGATCTCCCCACCCCATGACGTGACCCCCAAATGCAGCAGGATCTTACAGAAGCATGAGGCCAACGCCTGAGGGAAAAGCAGCGCCTGGAGATCAGAAGTTCATGGTTCGTGTGTGCATCGCTCTCTGTGCAAGCCAGCCTTCGGCTCCTGGGCACCAGCAGAAGCTGAGCTGCAGGTGTCGTTCCCGGGACAGGGTGCAGCCTTTGCCCCAGGTCTGCAGGAGTGTGCCGGCTACACAGCTGCTGACGTGACTCCTGGGAAGCACGCGGCATCCACGTCTGGGACGGGCCGCGCGGGACGACGAGAAGCCCACGTGCCAGCGTCGGCCGTCTCAGGGGGAGCCCTGTCCCGGCGGGAGGGTGCCTGTCCTTGCGGCACACGGCGGAGAGGACCCTCGGGGGCTCTGGGTTTGGACACCGCTTCTGTTCTTCACACCTGGTGGGTTCATTGTCGGTCACTGGAGTTGCAGCAGGAGACCCCGTGTTTGCACGTCTGCGGCAGGGGTGAAAGTTCGCTGAATGGCAGGAGGGGAGAAATCACTGCTAAAATGGCCCAGGCGATGAAGAAGCAGTTTTAATAGCTGCAAACTTTACTTACCTCCAGTTTCTAATATAGGCACAAGGTCGCAAGTTACTTACTCGAGAAGCTGTAGAGCTGCTGGGGAGGAGGGGAGCCAGGTCCCCGTGTGAAAGGCCCTTGCCGAGGGTCCTCTGCTTCGCTTTGGAACGGAGTTATTGCTTGGCCCCTGCAGCGCAGCTTTTAATTTCCTGTTTGGAGAGACCCATTGTGAACATTGAGTCCCTGGGTGAAAAAAGGAATTTCTAGTTAGGAAGAAAATTATGGATCTCTCTTTTATGTAAAAAACAAAACAAACAACAACAACAACAAAAAAAACACCAAAAAACCTTTATTGAGATATATAATCCACATATCATAGATTCCATCCTTTTCGGGTGTACATAAGACCCACTGGTCCGGAGCGTGTTCACAGACTTGTGCAGTCATCGTCAGTATACAGTCTCAGAATGCTTTCATCGCCCCCCAAAAGCTGTGTACTTATCAGCAGTTGCACCCCTTCTGCCTTCCCGTCCTGCCCCGTTCCACGGATTTGCCCATTCCAAACATTTCTTATAAGTGAATCCTGTATTATATTTTCAAGGTTCACCCATGTTCTTGTATAATCACTTTTTCATTCCTTTTTGTTATGAATGAGGCTTCCCCGGACTGATGTACAGCCCTGTGTCACCACGCAGGTGTTGATGGACACGTGTTGTTCCCACTTTTTGCCCACTGTGAATAATTCCTTCATGAACATTTGTGTAGGAATTTTGGGCGGCCCCATTTCACTTCTCTTTCAGTAAAGCTGTAAGTGGAGGAGCTGGGCCGCATGGCGACTCTGTGGGCGCCATCTTGAGGAACTGTCCCGCTGCCTTCTACCGCTTTACAAGCTCTGGACCTGCGTGTCGGGGCTCCACTGCCCTGGGTCACTGCCAGCATTGTAAGGCAGTATTTGTGATTTATGTTCCCTAATTCCTGTGACCACAAACATTTTTCATGTGCTCGTGGATCATTTGTCTTTTTTGGAGAAATATCTCACAGTGAGATGTTTTCTAATACAAATTCTTTATGTATAGTACATACATGTCCTCTATCAGGTAAATGACTTGAGAATATTTGTTAATTTCTGAACCATAGTTTTTAGGACTTTGGTTTGATCTGTGAAGTAAATGGTTTCTAGTCAATGCCCAGGGAAGTAATGGCACACATTCTTACTGATAACTTGCTTGATGTTAGACAGCAGCTAAGTTTTTGTGTAATAACACTATGACATTTGTATCATCCTTTATTTAACAAAAAGGAACTGAAACTCTTAAGAATGAAGTAATTTGCTTGAAGTGACTCAAATAGTAGAATTTGCAAATGGATCAAAAAACTGTCTGCTTCTTACCTCTATATTTCTCCTTTACTGTAAGTTGTTTGAATAAAATCAGTGTCTTTAACAATTACTATGGTATTCATCTCTAGTATGGGTCATGTTGGGTAAATATCATCCTATTTCCAACCAAGTGTTATAAATAACAATGCATTAAATGTCTTAAGTCTCAACTATTTGATAGATTTCCTCCCTCTCTTTTCCTTCCTTCCTTCCTTCCCTCCCTCCCTCCCTCCTTTCTGTCCTCCTTCCGCCTTCTTTCTTTTACAAGTATTTACAAAGTATTTGTTTATTATTGCTATATTCTAAGTGCTTGAATAAAGTCACGAATAAAGTATACTTTAGTACTTGTATTCCAGCAGGGAAGACAAGTTGCAAATAAGGAGATATCAATATAATTAAAATGTAATGAGAAGTAATTTACTGTCAAAGGTGATACGGGCCATGGAGGAGAAAGTGGCAGGTGAGTGGCTCGGGCGGGGTGGGTTTGCCATTTTAGATGGAGTCACGGGGAGGGGGATCTTCAGGAAGAATGACCTCGATCGAGGGAGGACCGAGCTTCTGTGATGGACAAACAGACAGAAGGCCAGTGGGGCTCAGTTACTTTTCTGTTTGACAACATGTGGATCAGAGCCAACCTCCACACAGGCATAATTTGCCTAAGAAAAGCTCCTGTCCTTAAATGATATCAAAAACACATTGAAGCACATCTCTGAAAATGGATAAGGTGTATGGTACTGTGCACAGTGCTGGTGCAGTTTACCAGTTTGTCCTTGTATATCTGGGATGAAGTGGTTGGTCCAGGGGTACACAGTGTAACGTGTGCAGTGGCCAGAGAGGCGCTCGGGCTGGGACTCATTACCTTTGCTCTCTGTGTAGCTGCATCTTGAGTTTTCAGTGCCGGAATTGGTGTATTCATTCGTAGGTTGCAATGGCAAATACTACAGGACCAGTGGTTTATTTCTTTCTTTACTTTTGCAGCACTGGGGATTCAACCCAGAGCCTTCTCACTGGGTCACATGACCTCCCTCCTCCCCTCTTTCTAAAATGTTTTTGACATAGAGTCTCACTAAGTTGGTAAATTGCCCAGATTGTGTTTGAACTTGTGTCCCAGAGTGCTGGGATTACAGGCCTGTACCACCATGCCTGGCTTGGATGGAGTGTTTTAAACAACAGAAAGTTACTTCTTCACTCTTCTGGAGGACAAAAGTCCATAATCAAGGTTCCAAAGCCTCTGACCAACTTGCAGATGGCTGTTGGTACTGAGTCTGCTCATCCTCCTCCCAAGAGAGAAGAGGATGGGTCCTTTCCTCTTCCGGTGAAGACACCCATCACACTGGATGAGGGCCCCTCGTGATGACCTCGTCTAACCTTGATTACCTCTTTAAAGAACCTAAATAGAAATACAGTCATATTCTCAGTATTGGGGAATTAGGGATTCGATATCTGAATTTTGAGGGTGATACAATCCATCCCATGATGATAGGGAAAATAATAATTTCTACCTTTTAGGGTAGTTTTAAGAATTAATTGAAATAATTTAGAAAGTCTTCAAACCATCACTGGGACGTGATGTGTTCTAGCAAGTGTGCTGTTTACAACATTGTGAGTTTGTTGATGGCTGAATTCTAGGGATTGTACTGTTTTTCTTTCTTCTTTTTCTTTTTTTCCAGTGCTTGGGATTGAACCTTGTGCTTGCTCAGGATGCACGCTATCACTGAGGTACACTTCTAGCTGTGAAGGGTTGTATGGCAGATCTTGTATTTTCATTTATTAGTTTTCAAAAGTCTAGCCGTTCCTAGGATGGTCTTTATCCATTACTGGTACTCAGCATACTGCCTGGGTTTCATCTGCAGCCATTAAACTCCCATGCTGAGCAGGAATCAAGTTTCCTTGTGTAGCCACAGCACAAATTTGTATGTCTTAGGAGATTTTTGGAAGTTCATTCATGTAAATTTTCAACAATTGCCTTTAGTTTTGAACATATCAATCTTGCATGCTAATGAACCATTTAGACTTTCTCAGCAACTATATCATTCATTTTCTGGAATTCAGAGAGCAGGCCCAAGGGGAGGCCTCTTTGCCTATGACTGTGATGCACAGTTTCTGAATCCACCATCCTGAAGCAGGAACAGGTTTCTTTTTCCCCAAATGCTTCACCTCTGAAGTCCTCAAACTTTTCATCGAGATGCAGAATGGGCTAGAGCCGCCCTGCCTGGCCATAGAGCCCTCTAAGGTCACTCTGATGGACGGAGTCTCCTGACACATTTTCTGTAAAATCTTCTTAAGAAGTGAAGGAAAAACTGGTAAGAAAGTTGAGTAAAGGTCGAACTCAGGTGTCAAAAACATTTACTGTAGCCCAAGAGTTGAAGCCGCCACCGAGATGCATCTTAGCTTACTCTGTGGATAATAATAATGTTTCTAAAGTACCATTTTTATTCTCTTATTGCCACTACATATCAGTTTTTCCAGAAAACATAAGCAGAGTTAACTATGATTCATTAACTGCACAACTAATTTTCTTTAAGCCATGTAATATTTTTTTAAAGAATTCTGAAAACATTTGTCCCATTGGAAAAAATGAATTTTATTTCTTATGTTATAATTTTGTTCCTCATGGAAAAAAGAATGTTAGTTTTTTATGAAGGAAAGCATCACTTTTATTTCCTGGTATTCCATGGAATGAAACTGACAGCACCCTTTGACTACTTGTGTTGTGTGTTTGTATGGTTTTAATTTGTTATTCAATTGCTTTCTTTTTAATCAACATTATTTTTTATTTGCAAAGTAACTCATACGTATCTGCACTACCAAGATGCAAACTGGAATTTGGAAGAACTAAGCTGGCTGATTTATTCTTGCTTTATGTCTATCATATTTGTACTTTAATAACTGATTTATTAGGTCTATATCCTAGAATATATTTTTTTCTCCAACAGGTACTAATGAATTCTTTGATAGTAGCTTTTGTCACATAGATTTTTCTGGGTTCAGGGGACCTAGCCTGTTGGATAATTCTCCCATTTAAGAGATTACTTTGATATTTAGTGACATTTATCATTATGTAAGGCCAGTTGCCTGACTTGTGTTGAGTGCTCTGTTTATGGGACTTGAACATCTATAAATGGAAACACTAGCTAACCAGAAATTATCGCCAGGGCGTTCTGATAGTGTCCCAGGCTCTCACGGCTTGGAATGTTCAGCAATATCTAACATGTAAGCGTGTCAAACCACTTTCTACACAGAATCTGAACCTCTCTCTCTCTTTTTCTCTCAACATGGAATTTGAAAAGCATGGAAAAGGAAGCTTATTAAACAAGAATTTAGAGAAGACACTGACGGTAAGACTTGCGAAATTGAATGTACACAGTTGTATAATGTAATTGACAAGTAGCAATCATAGGCTGGAAAATTAGACTGGCCAGCTTCTAGTTCCATGTTTCGCTGGTCAACAAGCTTAAAATTAAAATTTCGTAGCTTTCCTGAAAGTAATAAAATGCTACGTGAAATTTCATTATTAGAAAACAGGCCAGTTTGATTTAGTTAAAAGACACGGTTAAACACTTTTATTTGGAAACTTTCTTGTAATTGTCTCAATTTTAGAATATTGAATTACTGGTAAAAAGTTTAGCAAGTATTCCAAGTGCAACTTCTTGTAGAGATACCAGGAGAATGTGCCAAGGAAAATATAAGAAATTATAGAACATTTTCATGTTTCATGTTGCAAGTTTAATGGACTTAAACTGTAAGGATAAAGTTTGCTCTTCAGAAAATTTTGTGGCTTTTTTGGTTTGCTTTTATTATAGAAGTTGTAAAAACAACTTTATGTGATGCTAAGCAATTAACTTGCAATGAGTAACCGTGATCATTTTTGTTTGCTCAAACGCAGCATACACTGTACCCTGGGTAAAATGGGCTGTGTGTGGCTCATCTAATGGGTATAGGTGACTAATTATGTTTGCAATTTACCATGGCTACAGAGTTAACATTAGAACAGGGGCATGGTTAATTTAAATAGCAGTGAAACAGCGAAAAGCAAAACCACATTAATTAAAATAAGGCATAACTTGTGATGATGCATTGTTCAGATGCCTGAAGTTGAGGTTAAGGATATTAAAGCTTGAAAAAAATGGGAAAAAAGACCCGTACTGGATTGGAGACCCTTAAAGTCTATAAAGTCTCAAGGTTTTAAGGATTTTTTTTGGTTAAAATCTAACCTTTTCTTAAAGGATGCAGGACCTTGTTGTGACCCCGGACTGTGGACAGCTGCTCGAGCCGACCATGTAAACATGCGAAGCCACAGCTGTTTTGCTTTCTGACAGTGGCGAAAGATTGAATATTGTGGAACTAACCATGGATTTTCAATCAGAAAGGGCTGAGAGAAAGTTCTTTCTCCACAGCTCCTAACAGAAGAACTTTGGGATTTTGTTTAACCTTTCTGAATTTCAGTTAACTCACTTGTAAGACAGGAAATGACCAGACCTAATTTGAAGGCTTTTATAGGATTTAAATACTATAATGTGTATGAAATTTGTAGCTGGAGCCCAGTTTCAAACTTTCTTTCTAAGGACTTTAAAAGTACACACCCAAAGGTCATATATATACATATGAGGAGAGATGGAGAGAGTTGAAATGCATTTCAAAGTAAAAGAAAGATTCAGATATGCTACATGAGAAAACCTTCCTGGCACCAGATGGGGACTAAATAAATACATGAATCAGGAGTTGCTGTGGTGTGAAATTAGACCCCAAGCTCCGGACAATCTTTCACAGGAAGTTTTGCAAGTAAACATAGGGGGCCTGGGGCGAGCACCCAGAGTGCGTATGATCTCTTATTCTTTGAAGTGATTTGATGTATTAACGTTTCACTTTCTGGAAGGTCAGACATTCTGCAGGCCCGCTTCTACCTTGAACACAACTATAAATCTAGAAGAGGGCAAAAAATGTCTCCTTAGAGGAAATATCTCTTACAAAACTCGTGAGTGTTACACTACAGTGGGTGCCTAGGGTGAGCCTCTGGTTATCTTCCAAGTGGTTGCAGCAAAGTAGAGTTGTGGATCAGGAGGCAGGGGGACATCTGGGCGCTCGTGAGGATGGGGATGGGGGACGTGGACACTCGGCCTCTGGGGAAGTCAGGCGGACAGGCGACAGTGATGTAACGCATGCGCCTTACAGAAGCAGTCTGATGACACTCTGCTGTCTGCAAAAGGCTAGCTTAGTTTCAGTATTTTCTACTAAGCGAGTTGGAAAAATACATATCTTTGTAAGTTTCCCATAAAATTTTTTTAGTTAAACACTGGCTGTTTACATGGGTGAAAATCTAAACAATACATTGGGCATTGTTCTTGTTAATACCAGTGTAGTACAGTATGAATGGCTAGGTTAAATATGTTTTTGTGGAGCTCACTATTGTTGAAAAATTATTCAATATATTTATTATAGTATGAAAGTTTGCAAGAGTTTTAAAAATAGAGGATATTTTGCCATTAAAAATTTAAAGATGTGTACATTATATTGTTGGTTTAAAATCTGCATGTTATTTAAAATTAAAGTTGTATTTCTCATAAGAAACTTTATTATGAACAATGTTATACATCACACAATCAAGTAATATGCCTACTTGGCATTATTTGAAAGAAAACCAATTTTTAAGGTTAGATCCATGAGTAAATGAAATCAATAACCTACAGAATTTCACACTTCATCAGTTTATTCTATCCAAAGAAATAAAGATAAGGTAGTTACTATAAATCTTACCATACGCTGGGTGAATAAATATTCATTTTTAACTATTGACTTTTGTTTTACCCTAAATCTGTTGCTATTTGGCTACTAAAAGTAAAGATTCTTGGGTGCGGAGCAACTGAAGTTGTATTTTTTACATCTACCATCTATAAATTATCAGAAAAAAGTGATGCTCAAATTCTTCAATATATCTACCAATGTCAAATGAAATTTCTCATTAATTGATTGATATTTTGCCAAGTTTTCAAACATGAATATGAAAAATCAGAATAGACATGGACATTTCCACCTCTTTAAAAATCAACAGTTAAGCCATGTTGGATATTTTAGTCAATCCTCACGTAAAATCAGAGTACACAAAGTCTAATTTTCTGAGCTATGATGAAGGATAGGTGACTGAAAGAAGCTATTGTGCAAGAGTATTTGTTTGTTCCTTTCTGCAATAGTCAGCGTTGGCACAATAGTGAGTGTAGGGATGGATATTTTGTTTTTCCTATTGTGCACTTCTTAAACTGTGTTCCTAGAACGCTGATTTTCCAGCAGCTTCCCAGTAATTGGTTGTGGCCTGTGGTCCAGAGCATCCAGGAAGTGTGCAGTGAATGCACGATGCAAGCTGTGTCCTCCGGAGACTCACAGCGTCCCAACCTGCTGGGGGCTCTGTGGGTGAATCCGGAGTCTCTCCGCCTGCACCCTGTGTGACAGGCGCTGATGTGTACAATTAGGTGAATGTTTTGAGGAACTGGTGTTCTTTGGAACACGGTTTAAGAAATTGCTCTAGTGTATAAATTAATAGTCTGACTTTATTTCAGCTCAAGTTGCATTTTCAGGGTGATGCTACACCATAGACATCATTTATATCTATACCATGGAGTAATTTGTGGATAGTTTAAAAATTAAGTGCCATTCTATTTAGCATGATTTGGTAGGTAAACCTAAGTCAAAGAGCCCTGGTTACTCTCCAAACTACTTCTCTTTTAGATTATTAAATAAATGCATCAACGAAAAATCTCATATTAATCTTCCATTGAAATTCATAATGAAAAAAAACTCTTCCTGTATTAATATAGTACAAATGGTCGTGTACTTGAGGGCATTCTGACATAATAATAATGGTTTCTTTGTTTAAGAGATGATAAGAACAAACAGATCTCATGCATAAGTCTAATAATTTCTCTTGTGTTAATACAATGTGCCTCAAGACAATTTTATGGTTCCAGGCAATGAATGTTCAATAATATCACAAAAATAATAATAGTAAGAAGTTTATATGTTTCAACTAATTTTATATTGAAACTTGGTGGAAGCAAATCAAGATAGAAGTCAATTTTTTTTTTTTTGGTCTTTTTGAGACAGGGTTTCACTAAGTTCAGGCTGGCCTTGAACTCATTCTGTAGACCAGGCTGCCCTTGAACTTGCAGCAATCCTCCTGCCTCAGTCTCCCGAGTGGTGGAATTACAAGAAGTCAAATTCTGAATGTCAAAAATATTGCCTCCTTAAGCAAAGTAATTCTTTAAGAAAAAATGTGTCATTGGACAATTGGAATTTTAACAGGTGATACATGATGTAAAGAATTGAATGTTTATACTTTAAATAACATTTTAATTTGAGGATGAAAGACATCCAATGATATGTAATACTCTTTATGACTTCACAGTAACAAATTCTTCTCAATTTCGTGAAAAGGGTTCATCCCACTTGTTTTTGAACACAATGAAAGAAGAAAAGATTTAGAAATAACTGGATAAAATACGAAAAACTATGCATTTTAAAATTCGGCGGTGACATAGCTCTGTAAATACGGTTAAAATCTTCACTCCATTAATAAAAATAAAATTAATTACTTCCTAAGAAGAAATGTGCTTGCAAACAAAAAAGCAAGGGATTAATGTTTTGGTTTCAATTTCCAATGTCATTATCTGATGACAAGTTTGAGTTTTGTTGGGGAGAGGTACACAGCATAGTGCCCACAGGTTTAACTGTCTTGGGAGAGGGCCGTTCACACTGACCCTCTCTTTCTGTGCCCACCCATCTCATTTCCACCTCTCCTCTTCTCCCCTCCCCTTCCCTCCCTCCTCCACTCTGGCCCCTTGCTATTCTTTTCTTTTCTCTTCTTTTTTCTTTTCTTTTCTTTTTTCTTTTCTTTTCTTTTCCTTTTCTTTTCTTTTGCTTTTCTTTTCTTTTTTCTTTTCTTTTCTTTCCTCTTCCTGGTGGTACTGGGATTGAAATCATATCCTGCACACTGAACTACAACCTCAGCCTTTTAAAAAAAGTTTTAGTTTTTATTTTGACACAGGGTCTCACTAATTTGCTAAATTGTCCGGACTGGGCTCAGACTTGTGATTTTCTTGCCTCAGGCTCTCACTATTAGGATTACAGGCATGTACCACACCACCAGTCTTCAATACATATTTCTAAACACCTATTTTGAACAAGTCAGGGTACTAAGGGCTATTATAGAAACACACACAATAAAGAAGTCCTAGGCTTTGAGATGATTATTATGTTTGATTATTTTTAAGTAGATCATGAAATAATGACAAGTTTTAGTACTTTTGAAATATCCTGTCTGTAAAACATTGCCATCTCAATTTCTTACGTAGACTTCTGATGGCAAGTCTACAATTAACCTTCAGAATGGCTTAGCTATGGGAACAATTGCAAGGTATTTTGTACAGTACCATAATTTGTTTTGCCCTAATATCTACTTATATATTTATTTTGCTTTTAAATCACGTCTTACTTGGATAATTGGTAACATGTATTCATAAAAACCTGACATAGCTAAAAAAAGTCTGTGCTGCAAATATTTATGATGTATCCAGATATTATATCAATATGGCTAAATATTGCTTCTGACCTATACAGTATTCCTGACAAGTAGCTTCATATAGTAAAGCAAGTTTTAAAGGTAAATTAGGCTGATGTAAGTGGTAAATCTCTAAAGGTTAGGTGCAGGCGTTGTCTGTGTATCATAACAATGTCATTGGATTTTTCATAAGTTTTGGTAATAACCAAGATGAAGGTAAACAAAAAATACTGACATTCCCCTTCTTGGCCTCACTTACGTGATTCGGAAGCCTCCATTCATTTCTTTGCTACTCATAGTAAACCAACGACTCTCGCTGCATTCTCAGTTGGACTGATAATGTTGCCCTGCTTCTGCATCTGTCTGCGTGATGGCTCCGAGGATGTGAGTTACTCTGTGCCCAAACCTTAATTCCCCTGTGCTTCTTCCTGGCTCTTGTGCATTCACCACCCTGGGGAGTGGCAGACATCCTAGCGACTTTGGGGATGCAGTCCATGTCTCTGACATGCCGCATCGCTTCCCATACTCCGGGCCCTTTCTCTGTCCTGTCTCCTAGCATGGCCCATTCGTCATTGGTATTTTTGAATTTATGCTCCTCTTTCTCCCAGGAGTGCCAAAGCTCTGTAATTACTTGACCCAGAAACCCTTTCAAAGCAGAAGTAATGAACACAACTTTATGGAAAGTTTCTTAATAAGTATCCCTCAACTCAAAGACAAATGGAGAGATTTCAGAACCAGGGTTCTGTGTATTTTTGAGCTCAGAGCCACTTTTGAATTTTTAGTAATGATATTGCAAATTTTTAAATGTATTTTTACTTATTAATTTGTTTTCATTTATCAAGGAAAGTAAGAGCTCTGAGAAGCCAATAAAAGCACTGCAGATTAATCTTTCTGTACCAGATATCGAAGAATCCACTGATTCAGACCATGCTGCCCAGCGATCTGAGACGCTCCTCATCCCTTAGGAATGACAGCAACACTCTGGTTTAATCCAGACGAAGATGGGCAGTTGCAAACAATTTGGCAGACTAAAATTAAACATTGAATCATTTTTCTTGTATCTATTTTGCATAAAAAATAATTTTACTCTAACCTCTTCCCAGCCTCCTCTGCAGAGAGCCAGTGACAAATTCATTTGCTTTTATTAGTGCATGTTTATAGTACGGAATAATGATGTTCACATTGGGGAATTGGTGCACGTATATAACATATCTTGATCATTTTCAATCTCTTTCCCTCTTTCTCCCTTTTCTTTCCCCTTCCTCAAATCCCTTTCACATCTCTAAGTGTCTACATTCTAGTTTTCTATTATTTCTCCTTTATTATTTATTTACTCATATCTTAGTTTTCTCACATAAGAGGAGAGTTATATTTCACAAAGGATGATGATCTCAAGTTCCATCCACTTTCCTGAAAATGGTAGGATTTCTTTCTTCTTTGTGGCTGATAAAAGTCATATATAATTTTCTTTATTGACTCATCTCTTGACAGACATCTATGATGTTTCCTAATTGTGAATTGCTCTGGTATAAATGCAGGCATGCATGTATCACCATAGTCTTTAATTTATCACTGCAGCCTTATATATATATGTCATGATAGTCTTTACTTTATTCATGAATATACCCATGACAAATATAGCTGGATTAAATAGAATTTCTACTTTTCGTGTTTTGAGGAATATCTGCTGATTTTCATAGTGGTTGTACTCATGTACAGTCCCATTAATAATGTGGAATGGATCCTTTTTTTCCACATCCTCTCCAGCATTTATTGTTTTTGTGTTCTTGATGGTAGTCATTCTGACTGGGTAAGAAGGAATCTCAGAGTTGTTTTGATTTGCATTTGCCCACTGGCTAAAGATGTTAAACATGTTTTTCACATACTTATTGGGCATTTGTAGTTTTTAAAAAGGGTCTATTCAGTTCATTTGGTCATTGTTCTGCAGGAGTTAATTTTTTGACCTCTTTTTGTAGTCTAGATGTTAGTCCTCTAGTGCTAGTGAAATTTTCTTCCATTCCCTAGTTGTCTCTTTACTCTGTCAAGCATTTCCTTTGCTGTGCAGAATCTTTGAAATTCGATTTGATGTAATACACGTGTTGTGACTTGATATTACTTCCTAGCTATTGGAGTTCAGGAAATGTTTCCCTGTGCTATGGCTTTAAATGTTTCTCATGTGTTATTTTTCCAGTGGTTTCAAAGTTTCTGCTTTTATATACAGGCTGTTGATCAACAAACACATGTTTTTAAAAACCCTGAAGAAAATGTAGCATTAAATTAGAAAAAGGAGAGGGAGGTAAGATGTCAATGTGGTAGTGAACCATGAGAACCAATGGAAAAAGCGAAGCAGTGAGAATTGAAATCCTAATCTGCATGATTGTAGAATATGGTGATACTGGAAAAAGTTATGTGTGAGCATAGACGAATGTACGCAGATCAGTTTAGAGTTTTATACTGACTTGAAAATAAAAACCACACGAATAGCCTGAGTTTTGGAGGGGAGGTTGGATTCAGGGTGATGAGGACTTCTAAATGCTAGCATAGTGAGAAGTATGTTGGATCTGAGTCTGGGAGACCAGGGAAGGTTGTACTGGTGTAGCTGTATGATTTGTATCTAAAATGTTCCCTGAAATTTTCTAGTGTTTAGAGGTGGTGATTGGCTCATGGGGGTGCTCTACTCCATTGATGAGTTTATAGCTGAATGTGCTGTTAAAAAGTAGGCCCTGGTCTGAAGAGGTGGTCAATGTGGGCATAACTGAGGAGTGTGTTCATGTTCCTAGCTCCTCCCCTCTCTCTGCTTCCTGGTTGCCGTGAGTTGAGCAGCTCTTCCCTGGCAGACCCTTCATCCATGTTCTTTTTGCTTTGGACTCGGTCACCTATAGAATGAAGTCTCTGAAATTCCAATCCAAATAAAACTCTTGTTGACTATGTTTTGAAGATTGGGTATGTTAACCCAATAGTGGAAATGTGACGGTACCTAGTAGTTGAGAAGCCTTTCAGAATAGTTTTGTGGGGGGGAGTTTGGAAGATTTTGGAGATATGGGGTAAAAATCCTAGAATGTTGAAAGTAGAGTGTGTTGGATGACTCTAGTCAGAGGAGAGAAGACCAGAATATTGATAGGAATGTAAAGGTCAGGTTTAGGGGGCTTCCACTGGGAACAAGGACTCTATTGGAAATTAATCTAAAGACCATGTGTGTTTCATTTTGCCAAACAATATGTCTACATTTTGAGATCAAATTTTTAAAATTTTATTTTAAAGATAGTAAAATCCAACAAAACAAAACAGAACAAAGCCAATCAAAACAAAGCAGCAAAATTGGTACAGAACTTCAAAGCAGGGTACTAGGAAAACAACAATAACTACTACAGTATATCTTGTTATCTTCACAATAGTTGTCTATTCCATCAGGCAGAGCAAAATCAAACCAAAAACAAAACAGAATATAACCAATCAAAACAGAATATTGAATAAGGCAAAACAATTAATCAGAACAAAGCAAAACAGTGAGAACAGTATTGGATTTTAAAGACAAGATAGAAGGAAATCCCCCATATTTGTTATATTGTATACTGTCATCGTCCCAAGAGAGGCTGAGACCACTGGCCCCAGGTCTGTAAAATCAACCAAACAATTCAAGCATTTAGTTGCTTCATGTACCTTAGTTACTATCAACTCAGCCTGTCCTCCGAACCAGCGTGTTGTTTATGGGGGGGGGGGTTGATTCTCAGCCCACATGCTAGTAGGCTCACGGGAGGGGCTATCTGAGTTTTCTCTTCCTGGAATCTATGCAGCTTGCACAGTTTACCAGAAAGGCTGGCTGGTTAGATTCTTGTTGGGTCCACCCAGTCTCAGCATGGCTGATTTAGGGGGGCACTGAGTTTTCTCTTGCTGGAATCCATGCAGCTTGCCTGAGATCAAATTTTTGACTTTGTTTTTTTAATCTTTTTACCTCAGGAGCATTCTACTGTGTGAACAGACTGCATTTTCTTTCTGTGTGTACATTTTGTCATGTCCTGAAAGTTTGTGTGAACCTGAATTTAAAGGTAACAGACTAATTGATTTGGTGGAGGAAATTTCAAGGCAACACAAGTATGGATAAAGACATGGATAATGCTGGTTGCCTTTAGCAAAATCTACAGTGAAATCAGGAACAAACTAAAGCTGAAGGATTGAGAATAATTGTGATTTGGCCAGAAATGAAGCACATATAATGTTGGGCCCAAAGAAAGTATGGTTGTTAAAAAGATTAGTGCATTAAAAAAGAAGGCAAGAACTGGATATGATGGTGCACACCTGTAATCATAGCACTCCAGGAGGCTGAGGCAGGAGGCTCACAAGTTCAAACCCAGACTGGGCTATTATAATCCCAAATATTGAGTACAGTAATCCAAGTATTGTAGTCCCTTTTCCAGTCTTCCTCACAATCCAAGAAGTTATATTTATAATCCCATTGAGATGTTATTGAATTCCAGCAAGTTAATTCCAATCTGCTACCTCCAATGCAACCCACAGCAAGAGTAAAGATGCCAAGACATCTTCAAAGTTAAGGGCAGCCAAGGGGTCCTGAGTCCAGGATGTGTGGACAGAGGCCTTGATCCTCAGCCTCTCCCAGATTTTACTATCTTGTGAAGAAGGGGGTGGCTCAAGGATGAGTGACAGTGAGGATGGCGGGAACTATGTGAGTCACTCGAGCTGGTGGGCCAGGTAGTGAAAAAAAGCATCTCTGCAAAATGCAGAGATAAAGATATGCAGGGGGATCAATTTGCACAACCCAATCAAGATAGCAACTGAAATGTTTTTGGAGGCTGCTGCTTCAGTTTCTGATACGTAAACTTTATGCCTTGGGGACTCATAGCCTCTTTCTTGAGGCTCAGACCCAGTCCACATTCCTGGAGCTCACTGATTCTACCATCCCGCTGTGCCTATATATTTTACAGAGAGTACTATTCGAGGAAACAGGAGACTTCTGATGGCTTTAGAGATTATATACCAGCACCTCGGCTAGCCTTATTTAGCCTTAGAGCCAATTGAAGAGAGAAGGTAATACCATAGTCAGCTCTGTACTTATGAGTATAAGGAAATAAGTCTTGATATAATAATAAAAAAAACCCCAAAAAACAAAAAAACAGAAAACAAAGGCTGGGCAGGTAGCTCAGTGTGAAGGTCCTGGTTCAATCTCTAGCAGTAGAAAGAAAAAGCCCAGTACTCTACTCCTGGACAACAGGAAAGACGACTTGCAGGCATCTCAGCTACAGGGCAGATCCCACTCACTGTGAGCTCCAGAGTGCACTCGGAGGTTGCTTTGAGAGAAGAGCCCTAGGGTACCCTGCTCATTGCAGGCCACCTAGGGAGATACGTCCGAGTTCAGCCATCTGGACACTCAGAGGCCACTGCAGCCTTTGTCCTTCTTGCCCCCATTGCTTGTGCTTGACACTATTCATGTGGAGTTTTGGTTTTGGTTTCGTTGTTTGAGGCCAGCAAAGTCAATAGGGGCAGAGCTGCTCAAGTCCTTAGGAGCTCACCTCTCACCACAACCAGCCCTGTGTGCTAGGTGTGGCGCTACAAAACTTAATACTTACCCTGTTGGGCTTTGGTTTGATTCCTTCGTTGCCTCATTTTTTCCTTTAGAAAGAAAATGTGTGCCCTGTGATATTGAATGTTGCAAATACTTAGTTTTGTTTTTGATTTTTAGAGGGGCTCAGAGTGAAGTTTGCCTTGAGTCTCAGAGGACTTCTTATTTGGACTTCTGAAAAATGCTACAATTATTGAGGCTTCAGTAACTCTTAGAGATGTACTACGAGCACTTTGCATAATGAGATGAAGGTGAGCTTTTGGGGACCAGGGTTAGCACATTATTGTTTAGATTGAAAATGTCCCCCAAAAGTCTCTTAGGTCCAGGAGTGGTCATTGGATCATGGTGATCCTCTGTTTACCAGTAGGCCAATCCATTGATGGGTTCATAGCTGAATATTCTATTAGAAGGTGGGGCACTACTGGGGCATGTGCTGGGAGGAGGTGCTCTGGTCCCTTGCACCCCCTTTCCCTGTGCTTTCTGGCTGCCATGGGTTGAACAACCTTTCTCCACTATGCCTTTCACTATGTTCTTTTTGCTTTGAAGCCAGATGACGATGAATTGAACCTTCTGAAAACATGAACTAAAATAAACCTCTCCTTTAAATTGTGGATGTTGGACATTTTGTCCCCGGGATGGGAAGATAACTAATCCAGTAGCCTTTGGCAGTCACTTCTCTTTGGTTTTGTTTTCTACAAAATGAAATCATTACATTTTATAAGTGTGTAACAACTCTGGCATTTTATAAGTGTGTCACAAGTGTCCTTGGACTGTGGAGTTATTAAATTTTTTTCCCACTAAACAATGCCCGTATATACAAACAGGAGCCTGGAAATAAACAAATAATAAATAAACATTTTAATTTAATTTTTTCCCTTTTGTGGTCCTGGTAATTGAACGTGGGGCCTTCACCCTTAACACTTCGTCACCAGCCCTTTTTGAGACATAGTCTTGATAAGTGGCTTAGTTCCCCAGATGGGGCTTGAACTTGTGTTCCTCCAGCCTCAGTTTCTCAGGGTACTAGAATAATTCACACTTTTATGAAACACTAGTCAAATAGCACATAGGAACCCTTGCTATCAGATCAAACCTTTCTCTTACTACAGAAACTTCACCAGTCAGTAACTGAACACAAAATGACTCAAGTTGCATATTTTTATGCGTTTTTGCTGAAAAACACAAAGTTTCAGGAACTGAATTGTGAGTGAAATTGTGGGATAGATGACAAAAGTAGCATCTAAGTGCCTTGAGTTCAGAAACATTTTCTCATAAAATACAGTAGATTCTGTACTTTTATTAGAATAAAAGTTTAGAAAAATATCTGGCTTAAATGTCATTTCTAAAATGGCCTCTTCAGCTCTGTGTTCCTTTTCTTACATGGTTCTGACCACTCCCTGCAGTGGCTCTGACACAGATATCCCAATCCCTTTGCGAGCTTCATTTTAGTCTCCTCACATCGCTGCAGGTTGGGGAAAAGTGGACGCGTGGGAACAGCTAAAGCCTAGACACCATTTTCATTTTCTTATTCTTTTTCTAAAAATGAGGGCTGTGACTCCTCGAACCTGCGGGGCGGAGGAGGGAGCCTGGGAGTTGGGACGTGACTGATAAGCATCCAGATTTCTGATGGTTCGAGCTCTTGAAGCCATGCAGCCCTTGAAAACCACTGCTGATTAAAGCAGTGTCTGCTGATACTGTAAGTCTGAGAGGCACTGTCTGAATGAATCTTTTGATACAGCTCTGTGTGACGGTGATAACAGAAGGGAGATGGAAGGATTGCAGGCTTTAACTGAGGTGTGCTTCCCAGTGACATTTATAACACATTATACGTGCAGCAAAATATTTTCTAGGTCTTCATTGTGGGAATTACAGTGACATATCTAGTTGTTGTATCCTAAGTACGATCTCCCTAAGGAATGACAGTGTCATATTAGTGATGGAATTACATTAGAGTCAGTGGCTTTGTTTTCCTACATGACCTTCATAAAAATAAGGAGATGATTTTGAAAAAGTGATGAGAGATATTTGTGGCTTAATTTCTGGTCTGTCCTCGTTATTTGTGACCTAAACATTTCTCGTTGAACAATGTCAGTTCATGGGCGTTTCCGGGCATGCTCGCCTCATTCTTCTAAATAGGCCTCTTATCTTTGTAGATGTCAAGTGTAGCAATTCAGGGACCACCTCCTGCTTTCATATGCAAACCTGATAGCATAGCATTCACCTTAGAAGAAGATGAGCGAGACTGTGGGGCTGTTTTCTCAAACCTGTTATAATTTCCCTGGGGATGCCACGTTGCAGCAGGCGACTGAAGAAAAAATGTCAGCGTGAATTAACAAACTACTCACAGAGAGCGGAGGCTTTTTCAGAACATGGACGGAAGCCTGGGAGCACAAATCTTTCCATCCCTGTTGTGCTTTCTGTTCAGCTCAGCGCTCAGCCCAGGCGTCCCTCGATGTATTGCTGCGCCCTGTTTCTGCTCATCCGGGGAGATGCCCTCGCACTGCCTGGCTGCACGGGTGCAGGATAAGGTGTGGGGGTGGGCTGGCGGGCTTCCAGGGTGTTCCTTTGCTTCCTTCGTGGAATTCGCCTTCCTTGATTCCAGAGCCCCTCGGGGTTTCCAAAGCCATTTATTAGGGCTCCTTCCTGGTGGTTCAGCTCTCCATCCTTTGCATCTTTCAGAAATTTACAATGCGCTTTTTCATACAGATTCTCTTTCCTTTCTGTGTCTCTCATTGTTGTAGGTTTATTGTCCCAAAGTCCTTCACACTCTCGTTAATAGCGTCGAGAGCAGGATATGAGAGAAACGCACGTTTTATCAGCCATCTTAAACCTAGAGCCCCTTGATTTAGTTTTGAAGATTTCCTTTTCCTTTTGAGCCCTATTTGTGTTGAAAAATATCTTCAATAGGTGGTGAATGTTGTGGAATATCCTTAGTCTTTATCAAGGGTGCTATGTTTTGGTTGTGTTTTCACTAAAATTCAAATTTTAAGAATTGCCAGTGTGGTAGTAGTAAGACTCTTAGGGGTGACTAAATTGTGACGTTGGAGCCATGCTGGATGGATTGGAGCTCTGCAAAAAGAGCATAGAAAGTGGGTTCATTTTCTTTCATTTTCTTGCTATGGGAGGACACAGGCTTCGTTCCTTTTTGCCTTCCCTCCCTTTCCCTATGCAAGGATGCCTAGAAATCACCATCTGTGATGAACCAGACTTCAACAAGCCCCAAACACATCAGTGCCTTGCTCTTGGACTCCAAGTCTCTAGAACTACAAAAAAATTGACCTCCATGCTTCATCAGTTACTCAGTCTCAGGTAGTTTGTAACAGCACAAGTGGACTAAGACAGGAGATCAAGGTCATTATGTGAAATGATTATAAAAGCCATGCTATCTGGTATGGTGAAATATTTTGATTGCATGATAAAATGATGCCCTTTCTAGAGGTTTGAAAGCAGCTGTGTGACAGTTATACCACAGTCCTTTTTTGTTGTGCCATAAACAGTGATTTTAGTGGTTAAATGCAAGAACCCTGGGATCAGGATTTAATGTCTGAAAACCTCTTGCACTTTGCGAGCACCCAGTCCACGTGGCCATTAGAGACTCACAATTGCTATCAGCTACTTCTACTTTCCTGTTTGGAGACAGGGTCTTAACCAAGTTACTCTTTTGCCCAGGTTGGGGTCAAATTTTCAATCCTCCTGCCTCAGCCTTCCAGAGAGCTGGAAATACAGTGTAATTCACTTCACCAGCACAAGTTACTTCTTGTGTCTGGATCATCCCAGGAGTTACGACTGGGGATTGCTCTCTTCAGGCGCAACCACGTGTGACTTCACCCTGTGAGACCAGAGTCTATGCTTGCATCTCCACGGAGAAGCACGCTGTCTTCAAAACTTTATTAAATTTTCATTTAATCGCTGTCAGGTAAAGAGACAAAGTGTCAAAAACAAGAGTGTTGGAAATATTCTGCCTCTTCCTGAAGACACTGTGGCCTAGTTTCAGTGGAGAACAATTATATGACATGAACGATAATATCGTACAGGTAAGAATACAGGAGTAATTTGTAAGATGCAAATAATGAAAACCACACCTAATAGTCTAATGCATGGTTCATAAAATTAATTTTAAAATCTCCAAAGGTGCTGGACTCATCAAAGTGAGGTGTTTGTAGGAAGGGAAGAATATAAATAAATAAACGAGAGAGAGAGTTAGGAAATGCATTGTGTGTGTGTGTGTGTGTAAAATGTTCAAGAGAAGAGAGGGACATAAATACACAGCTAACAACACTGTGTGACCCAGACATTATCAGTTCTGTTCAGAGTTTCCTAGTTTATGACTCTTGCCTTCATCTGGTATCTCTTTTTCTTGCAAGTAAGATATTTTCCCAGGAAGCAAACATTCTAATAATTTCTTTCAACTTAAGAAGTTTTCTAAAAAATATATAGTCTTTTTTTTTTTAATCAATGACTATAGATAGGACCTAAATAGTACAATTTTCTGGGGTGTAATACAGATTGAGGTTCACCTATTAATCTCCATAAGTATTTCCTGATCAGATAATTTTATTCTAGAAGTATGTCTGAAGCAAAAAAATACACAAATTTAGTTATAATAATGCTTATTATAATATCGTTATAAAGGTGGAAATAATGAACACAGTGGGAGAATGACTAATCTGTGAGTACACGATGTAAGGACACGGAAAGACATCACTATCATCACAGACCGTGTGTTCCTTTTCCCACCGAGTCCAGATGTTCCGTGAAGGGGCGTGGTCACTCTTCAGCGCCTCTCCCGGGGCAGAGCACGAGTGCATGAAGCATTGGATGGGTCTGAGCCGCACATCTCGAGGTTCGCTAAACCCTAGATCTTAGTGACCCAGATAAAGGCAGCAATACTACGCATGTGTGTAATGCACTTTATCCAGTTTGATTCGTGGCAGGGGTCCTGCGCTAAGCCTACATCCAATTCCTCCTCAGACTCAGCCGCATCTGGAGGGCTGTGGGTTTGATGTTCTCAGGCCCCTTTTCAAGGGGTCATGAGGAGGTATTCTGAGAGACTCATCCCGGGGAAAGACACCCATGAGACGCGATGCTTTCACTCATGGAAAATACTAGACCCCGAATATGGCAGGGTGACTTCCTGCCTGGATTGACCTCTTTGAACATATATGTATATATTTTTTTAGCACCGGGGATTGAGCTCACAATTTCGCGCCTGCCAGGAAGGCACTTACACCGCTGAGCTAAATCCCTGCCCTTATTTTTCAAGACAGGGTCTCTCTATGCAGTTCAGGCTGGTCTTGAACTCACTTTGTAGCCCAGGCTGGTCTCGAACTCACAATGATCCTCCTGCCTCAGCCTCCTGAGTGCTGGGATTAAAAGCGTGCGCCAGCACGCCCGGCTCTTTGAACATAATTGTAATTAAAAAATGAGTCCTTTTCCACAAAATCTGAGGAGCACTAAATGCTGGTGTGTGTGGTGCCAGCAGCTGGGCGGGGTGGGGTGTGAACACAGAGCTCCGGACCACGGAAACAGAAGGGGGTCGGCTTCGGCTGGTGGCAGGGCACTGGGGGCAGAGTCGCCGTGGGAGCGACACCAGAGTGTGACAGGTGGAAAATGGAAGCCTTCACAAATCAGTCACTGTGAAACTTTCTCAGAGTGGATAAAAGCATAGCCACAGAGACTTTTCAGATACTATTTTGGTGATTAATCATTTCAACCCCAAAGTAACCCATCATAACCAACAGCAGGTTGTATTATTCTTTTGTGAAAATTAAGGAGTATGAGATAGATTTTATAACTGGATATTTTCAGTCACCTGGAAATCTTTACCACTGGAAGTTATGATTAGTGAAATGGCTTGTGAAATCAATAAAATGTAAGTTATTCTTTGAGGGGTTCTATGTTTATTTTGAAGGAGTTTGTACTTTGCTTAAATTCTCACTCATTTTTGGGGTGGTTTCTAGAGACCAAGCCTGGGGTTTCTTACTGAACTACATTTCCAGCCCTTTTTATTTTTTCATTTTGAGAAGGGGTCTTTCTAAGTCACTAAGTTGCCTGGACTGACTGTGGAATTTGTGATCCTTCTGCCTCAGCCTCCCAGAGTGCTAGGACTGTAGGCTTACATTGCCACACCTGGCTAGATTTTCCTTACCCTACCGAGCTCCAGTTCTGAGAGAGATTACCTTTTGCCACACTCTGCAAGATAACTAGAGAGGGTCAATGAGGAAGAGCAGAGTGCTTCTGGATATCTAGAATTTTGTGTATTTGGTATCTATTTAAAACACTGGAGAAATAAAAATGATGATGTTTTGGTTCCCCTTGTGTTTAGAATCTGGACACACTCTTGGGTTGACATCTTTCAGTCGTTACAGGAAGAAACGCACTTCAGAATCACCTCGGAGAGCCACGGGGTGTAGAAGCTGTTTGTAATGTTTATTGCTTTGTCCTTGGTTGACGCATGGAATAATCAGAGTTCGAGCAGTCAGAAGAGGACCTCTAAAAGGTCACATTGCTTTTCCCCACGCCGTGTACTGCTTCGGTTCTTCGTTGGTTGATAATTCCACATGTGTTCTGTAAACGGCTCCTGACCATGCTCGCGTGTGTCTGTGACCTGAGAACCACAGGAACACCTTAGAGCCATGCTCCACCCATGTGGATTCCCCGTATTTGGTGCCTGGAATCTTGTCAATCTTCCCCAACTTTCCTGGGTTAGCCCTGTACCCCAGCAGGATTAAGTGGCCCTGAATTGGGGATTTCTTTTCAAAGCTATTTGCAGGACACCGAAAGTAGTGAGTGTGTGCTTTGTGTGGTGTGGTATGTGTGTGTCCAAGGGCGTGAAGTGGGAGTGTGTCAGAGAAAGAGAGACAGAGTCAAATACTGTGAAAGAGACCTTGGTAAGTGTTTTCAAACAACAATGTTCTATGTTACGGTTTTAGAAAAAGGCATTGTCACTCTAAAGGGGGAGCGTGTGTTGGTGCTACTCGGGAGGCTGACGCAGGAGCATTGCTTAAACTCATGAGTTTGAGACCGGGCTGAGCAGCGCAGGAAGACCTGGCCTCAAAAGAGTGTAGGGGGAGGGGCAGTCCTCTCGTCTTTCAGCAGTGCTGGTAAATCTGGAAGAATGCATCAGACTTGCTGTATCAGATAAAGGCGGCCTTGCTGTCGTGGGGGAGGGTGCCGAGAAAGAGACTGTTGGTCTTCCGCGTGGGAGGACTGCGGGTCGTGGGGAACAAAGACCCGGTGCTGAACCACGGACGCCGAGCTGGGCTTAGATTCCGAACCCGGGTCTCACGGAGGCGTGGTTGGCCTGGTGTCCGCGGGGGTCTCGATCGTGCGAGGGAAACCCCAGCACTGTGGCCCACACCTGCTGACCACCTTCTCTGTGATTTAATCAGAGTAAATAACGGACCCACCAGATGGGCAGGTGCCACGCGGGCTTCGGAAGATGCGTGTGCACGGCTGCCCCGGAGCCCCACGCACTTCCCCGAGGTCCGCCGGACCCCGCGTGGCGCGGGCCCCAGGAGCAGCCTGGCAGAAGCCCCCGGCTGCCGGTGGGCGCGGGTCACGGGGTGCAGGGCGCCCCGCGGCTGAGGAAGGCCTGCCGGCCGGGGACCACGGGGCCCCCGTTTCGTTACGGCGTCCCTAGGTGAGTGTGTGTCTTGCGAGGTTTCTTCCTTTGTGCTATAGTAAGAAAAAAAAATTTCTATAATAAATAATTTGTTAATTTCATTTAAAAGACCGTCTTTTTTTCTTGAGACGTCACCCTTCCTCATAGGGTTTTAAGATACCTTTATGCTTATGGAATTATGATGATTCCTTACAAAATAGTTACTGCTCAACGAGGTCGAAAGGCTGCTCTTTCCGTCATTTCTGTCTCTACTTCTAACGTTTGTAAGAGGTCTACTGAGTTTTCTTTTCCCCTTTTCAATCTGTAGCTTCTTTGCTGATGTTATAGTCATTTTCTTTCACTTCTTCCGGAGTCCTACCTTCCCTATTCAGCAAACAAATCCATTTTTGTTATATGCACAAACTCAAATGACATTTCTTTGTATTTTATCGTTCTTGTCATATGTGCCCATTTATTTTTTTGCATAAGGAAATCCAGTTTAAAACTGGGAAAGGTTGTTAATATGTCCCCACAAGGGACTGCCATCTGTCATAGTCACTGAAGTAAACTTTATTATTGGAAAATTTTTCTCTCCCTGGAGTGGAGCAAACATAAAAAAAAATCTGTAAAATCAATTTAAATAATTTCTTAAGATCGACATCCTTTGGATCTTTGAACAGTGAACATTTCATTCGTAAATTATGAGCAAATATACAATCTTTGGAAATTAGTAATTTTAGATAATCGTATGTCAAATATTTTAGTGGTTTAAGTTTGATTTTTCATTTAGTTTCCTGGATACTTTGTTAGAGAAAGTGGAACTGTATGATGACATTTTATGAACTTTAAATCATTCTCTTCTGAGAACCATGCTGGGAGCTGCCATTTAAAAACAAGCAAACACACATGAAATAATTCCAGAGGAATAAATTCGCTGGATTTAAAAATGGATGAGTGCTATCGAGGCTCACTAATGGCCCGCTTCTCTCCAGGGCAGAGCTCGCCTGTCTTTCAAATTGAGTGACATCATTTGCATTCGCAGGGCGCGCTCCTGGGCAATGCTGTGTCTCAGGTTTAGACAAAGTGAAGGGAGTGCCGGTGAACCGACAGCCAGTTAGGAAGTTATCTTTGCCATAGCACTGAGCTGTGAATTTGGTTAAAATGAGCAAAGGTGTGGGTGCTAGGCTCATGTGCGAAGTTACTCATTGGTTTACTCATCGACTTAAAGAAGCAAGATGGAAAAATTAAGAATGCTGTGATTCAATTTTACCCTAAAATCAACCTTTCTCATCTGATTTTTTAAATCCATGAGATGTTGAAAAGAATAAAAGTAATGTAATATGAATGTGATTGAAAGAGAGAGTGAACATTTAAACTAAAAAAAAAATTACATTGTGGGTGTAATCCATTGAAGCATTTTACAGTGAGATTGTCTGAGGACATTATTTGTAATGGTAAGTGGCCGTCTATGCAAAGAGTTGTAGAGAGAACACGGAGGATCTAGGCTGTTTGGATGCAGAGGTGGAAATTGGAGAGATATGGTCAGAAGCCAGGAACAGGCGTGGACTCATTGTCCTGATGAGTGGAACAGGCGTGGACTCATTGTCCTGATGAGTGGAACAGGCGTGGACTCATTGTCCTGAGGTCAGACCTCTCACCCCAGCCTTCGGAGAGTCCCCACTCCAGTTCTTTAAGCCACCAAGTTTGTGGTAATTTGTTACTGGAGTCCTAGGAAACATGAGGCATATAAAGCTTTCATATAGCAATATTTTTAAATGGTCATGCTGGATATAACCTAAATGATCGTTAGTGTGTGATTGGTTAAGTAAATTAAAAGTCATTAAGAATTAGGATTGAACCAATTATACTGATAAGTTGCCAATGACATATGAGGAAAAAAGATATAAAATAATACCTTCATATATCCCAGCTTTAATATGTAAATCTCTGGGGATATAGATGAAATAACAAAAGTCTAATAGTAAGTTATTAATGTAGTTATACATACATATGCTTGCTTTTGAATTATTAAGGTGTGGTGGCAAATAAAACTGCATATATTTAGGATTTGCAGTGTGCTACTTTAATATACACTGTGAAATCATTGCCACAATCAAGCTAACATTTAGTTACTACTTTTTTATGTGTGGTGAGAGCATCTAAGATCTACACTCTTAGCAATCTTTTTCTTGTTGCAATGTTCTTTTTAATTTCTTTTTTATTGGGATATGTTTGTGATACGTAATAATTACATTCATCTTGGCAGTGGTACATTTTTGTCATTTTTAAACTTCCCTTTCCCCTTTCCCCTTTCCCCTTTCCTTCTAGTCTTCTCTCATCTCCATATCTTCACAAAGTCTACCTCCTTATTTCCCATCCTCTTGCATTTTGCTCTTTGAATTATTTACGTTTTGGGCTTCTCATGTAGGAGAAACCTGTGATATCTAGGCTGTGTCTGATTTGTTTCACTTAGCATCACGGTTGAAGGTGCATCCATTTTCCACAAATGCCTCACACTGATCCTTTGTGGATGAGCAGTGAATATTAAGTAGTTAGTGCTGTTAAGTTGTCCACACTATGCTATGTCCAGATGTTCAGCACCTCATTATCTTGCATGATGGAAACTTTGTAAACCATGACCAGCGTCTCCCCGTTTCTCGCACTCCATGCCTGCGCCGATGGCAGTGCCTGTTATATTCAGATCCCGCCCACAAATGAAATCATGCAGCGCTTGTCTTTTTGTGCCTGCACTGTGTTGCTCACCACAACGCCTTCCAGTTTCATCCCTGTGGTTCCAAATATTGAAACGTCCTTTTCCTTAAGGTCAAATAGTGTATCTAAATCACATTGTATGTGTCCGTGTCATGTTGTCTTTACATTCGCCCTTCAGTGGACAGATCAATCGATTCCACGTGTAAGCTATTACGAGCAATGGTGCAATGAATATGAGATGCAGATATTTCTTTGGCCAACTGATTACGTACCCAGAAGCGGGATTGCTCAGTCACCTGGTAGTTCTATTTTTGTTTTGCAGGCGCCTCCTACCTTTTTTATAATGGCTGTGCCAATTTTTTCTCCTGTTGGAAGCAGGGAGGGCTTTCCTGCTTCCACACCCTCAGCAGCCTTGGTGCCTTCTGCCTGCTTGATATTAGGTATCCTAACAGACGCGAAGCCATGTTGCACTGGGGTTTCGATTTGCATTTCTCAGTTGATTAATGATGCTGAGCACCTTTTCAATAAATCTGTTGGTGTTTTGTGTGCCTGTTTTTCGAAGCGTCTGCTCAGGTCCTTTGTTCATTTCTTAACTGAGTTGTTTTCTTGCTCACAGGCAGTTGGGATCGTCACCCCTTGTCAGCTGTATAATTTGCAACTCTTTTCTCTCTTTCTGTAGGTTTTCTGTTAATTGTTTCATTTTCTGTGTAGAAGTTTTTTAGTTTGATTCAGTCCTATTTGTCTGTTTTTACTTTTGTTGCCTTTGTTTTTGAGATAATATTCAGAAACCATTGTTTAGGCCAATGTCAAAGTTATTCCCTATGTTTTCTTATTGCAGTTTTACAGCTTCAAGTCATATGTCTCAAAACTTTATCTATTTCGATGTGATCTTGTATATGTGGTGAGGAAAGGTCGAGTTTTATCATGGGGATATCTGATTTTTCCAGCACCACTTATTGAGTAGATTGTACTTTCTCCATTATATGTTCTTGGTGTCTTTGTTGAAGACAAGTTGATTGTAAATGCAAGTTAGCAGTGGTTGTCCTGGGGAAGAAAATTAGTCACGGCTGAGTTGTATGTGTGCAACTTTTGCCATTTGATTTTATAATTCCCTGTCTTTGGATTGCATCGCATGAAAAATATAGCAATAATATTAATTATAAAAATTTAAAAAATAAAAATTTTATTAATCCTTCAAGATATAGCAACCTTTTCCTTATGTCCTCATTGTTCTCATTTAGAAATGATTATCTCAACTTACATATTTCAGCGGAATTAACGAATCTCTCTTTCATACACTATCCCTTTTATACCCTTTTTAATGGTTGCATCTATAGTTTACTGAATTACTTTGTTGTGTTCCTGAGAATACTGCTGCAAAATGAGAAGCTATTGAGTTAATGCACTCAACAATTGTTTTAATTTTAATTTACCTTTTAAAATTAGTACATAGAACATTCAACCTTTTTTGCATTCAGTCTTACAAATTTTAATATAGTGCCAATAGTTAAGAAACAGAATCAGTCAATCATGTTTACACAGACTTCCTTGTGCAAATGAAATGTGAAATTTCTTTCTTTCTTTTTTTTTTTTTTTCTGTAGCACCAAGGATTGAACTGACAACCTTGTGCCTGCCAGACAGGTGCTTAAGCCACTGAGCCAAACTCTTAGCCCTAATTTTTTGAGGCAGGGTCGCACTATGTGGCTCAGGCCGGCCTTGTGCTAGCATTGTAGCCCAAGCCGACCTCGAACTTACAACGCTCCTCCTACTTCAGCCTCCCGAGTGCTGGGATTAAAGGCGTGCGCCACCACGCCCGGCGAAATGTGAAATTTCAAAACTTCCCTTTTTAAACTATATCTTGCCTCTGCCAACTTCTGCCAATCACGATGTTTTTCTCCAAAATTGACATTATGTCTTTATGACAGTGTTCTGTCTGCACAATTAACTCGCCTTTTGAGATCCATTTCTGTCATTCAGCATAATGATTTTAGATGCACCCAAGTTGTTGGATAACTTAAAACATCAATGCTTTGATCCTTTATGGTTGTGTGTTACTCCGTTGTGTGGCTGTTCCACAGTTTGTTTAACTCTTCACTCAAAGTTTAGTTTGAGTGAATAGACTATTACAAACGTTGGTGCACAAGTTTCTGAGAGAGTGGGTCTTCAGTTTTTCTAGGATAGATGACTAGGGGTGGACTTACTGGGTTACAGAAGTGTTTGTTTAACTTCATAAGATATTACCAAACAGTTTTTGTAGAGTGCCTGGGACATTTTTTTAAAAAGATTATTTCTGCCAGCAATGTATGAAAATTCTAGTTGTTTCACATCTTTGCTCGTATTTGATATTTTCTGTGCTTTTTCTTATTGTGGCTTCATAGGTGTTTTCTGGTTTCTCATCATAGCTCTAATTTGCATTTGTAATGGCTAATGATGGATTTAACTCTTTTTTTTGCAGAAAATCTATGCATCTTTTTAGTGTTGACTCAATCTGTCTGTGATTGAAGAAGTGACAACACTCTCGTAGTAATTCATGTTTTCTTGAGTAAGTCTCTCCCATTTTACCAGGTGCTTCTTATGATTGTCTAGCTAGGACATTTAGAAAAGGGGGGCAGCCGTTTTACCTGTCGTTGTCATTGTCTTTGCCACTGTCTTCCTCCTTTCCTTGCCCTCCCTCCTTCTACTCTTCTTGTTTTCCTTCTTCTGTTTCGATAAATATGTGTACAGAATTATAGTCGCATTCTCAGCTTGTTTTCCTGGCAACTGATTTTAGGATTCTCAACAACTTATTTGCTTAAATTATGGCTCAAAGATAAAAGAAAATATTAAATTGCACAGTATGATAGCTAACATAATCACCAGAAAGTCACATATATAAAAAACACTTGTAGACTGGTATTCTGTGATGTACACTGAACATATTGAAGAAATATGGGGTTGAGGAATCAGAGGCAAATAGACTTGTTGTCACGTGATGGTCATTACCAGGGGCAAATTTCCTAGCCTGTTTGTCTCTCAGTTTCCACATTTGCGTATTAGGAATCAATTTCTTCTTGTATAAATCTGACATGGCTGCTGCCAACCTCAGGTGCACAGCGCATCTCCTGATGCCTTGAAATCTGGAGTGGTAGGAATCGACCCATTGCCTCCACCATCACTGCCACCACCACCACCACCACCATCTGTCAGTCATGTCCCTGACTGAGAGGTAGGGAAGTGACCACGAATGGGAAGGGAGATGTGAAATACAGGGGGCATAAGGTAATCTCTGGGAAGATTTAGATCTGGTTATATTCGCTCAGTATAAATGGTTGGCAAAGGTCTCAGGCCACAATTGTCTGCTAGTGTACGCTGAAGCTCGAGGCAGTCTAGCCAGCTCTTCACCACGGCCTTCCTCACAGCGCTCTGCGGTCTTCGTAGACCCGAGGCTCCTTCCTCTTGTCTCAGCCAGGTGGAAACAGCACTCTCAAAACACTTTGGTATAATCTAATCCTATCCTCTTCAAGTTGGAATTTTTTCGAAAATGGCCTCATTGTATCTTAAAAAACGAATATGAATTTTGTATTTTACCTCCTGGTACAGTTGTATTTGCTTTAAAGTAGAAGTGATATTGTAAATTAATAAGACTATTTTTTAACCGTCTATTCTGATAGAGTATAATGAACTGAAATGATCAATCTTGAAGAAATAGAGCTGAACTGAAGAAACTTAACACAGCGTGTCATCTGTATGATTTCTGTCTTGGTGTTTGGGTTTATTCGCCCCTTTAAAAGTTCATGCCCAACCTCGCCCTCATTCGGAAAGCCACTTGCCATCAGCCTGTGCCTTCCATGTTTTGTGTCAGCGTGTTCACTGCTCCCCACTGGGTCTGGCTCCCTGGGCACCCGGAGCAGGGCCAGCTGCGGAGACAGGCGGGGCCTTTCCTCGGGACTGGGGAACAGGACGCCTGTTGGTGACGGGAGTTACCAACTACAAAGAGATGAGGAGTCTTAGGAGAGCGAATCTTGAGCAGTGGAAACCCCCCGTCTCAAATAAATAAATTTAAGGACAACTCAAGTTTAGCCTCGCAATAGTGTGTGGAATGGATGAGACTGAAGGAAACCTGGAACCAGAGGCAAGGTAGCATTTCCATACATTTATCTGTTCCCTGTAGCTCTAGAAGAATACCTGAGACTGGGTATTTCATGGAGAAAGGACGTTTATTTAACTCATAGTTGAAGCAGATAGTCCAAAATTGGGTGGCCGGTGGACTCAGCCTCTGCGAGGCCCTGTGGGCTTGTTTGCATCATTGCACGGGGCATCGTGGAGGGAATAGCTGCAGCAGGAGAGACCGCATGCCTAGGCAGGAAGGCAGAGAGGTGCAGGGCCGGGCTGATTCTTTTATAACAACTTACTCGCTCAAGAACTCACTGCAGGAGGCAGCACCAGTCCCTTCCGCAGACAATGCCCAGTGACCTGACTGCTTTGCTGGGCCTCACCTCTCTATTTTGTGCCGGGGACTGAACCCAAGACTACTATACACACTAAGTCCAAGCCACACCACTGAGCTACACCATTAGCTCCTGGACACCCCCTTTAAAGGTGTCACAACCTGTAAGTCTGGCAGCGTTGATACCCCAAGTTCCAAACATGAACTTTTGGGAGACTAACATAACCAAAGCATAGTACTCTGTCACCCCAAAGTGTGTGAGGGTGGCCTATAATGGGATACTGACCCCAACAGTCTTCCCAGAGCTTCAGATCTGTGTGAAGTTGTGTGTTTTGTGACTTTATGTAAAGAGTCACCAAAGAGATGATAGTAGCACTTATTTCTTTCTTGGCAAGTAGAGTCAAGCCAAACTTCTGCTGGGGCCTGGTCCTGGGGCTAGGAGTTGGATTAATCCTAAGTGTGCCTGCAGGATTTTAAAAAAAAATTTTTTTAAATTGTATTTTAAAGAGAATAAAACCTAGCAAAATAAAACAGAGTAAGGCCAATCAAAACAAACCACTGTAAGTGACCCTGGACTTGAAAACAATACGAAATCAACAATGGTTACCATAATGCCTCTTGTTGTATTCAAAATAACTGCAGAAACCCTCAGACACAGTAAAAATCAAAACAGAACATAATAGAACCAATAAAAACAAAACGATGAATGCAACCAAGGACTTCAAAACAAGACAATAGTGAATCCAAAATGGCTACCATAATATATCTTGCTATCTTTGAAGTAGCTGCCCATAGTATTGGATATAACAAAAATCAAACAAAATAAATCAGAATAAAACCCAACACATTAAACCAATGAAAATGATACAGGACTTCAAAACAAGATAACTGGGAATTAACAATGGCTGCCACCTTCAGAAGGAGAGCCCCAATTACCGTTATCCTCTGAAAAGATGATCAGACCACTGGCCCTAGACCAGACACCACAAGCATCAAATTGCATTTCACCTGAATAGCTATCATTGCAGCCTATGTTTCTCCAGATCAGCTGGCTGCTTACGAGGCGGTGAGGGTGGGGTGGGGGGTGTTGGCTCCTCTTGTTTCCCAGCCTGTACACTGGAAGGGGCTGGGGTCTGTCCTTGCATGGTGCTAGTTCACAGGGAGGGCTTGCTTCTTGGTGAATTCCTGCAGGCTCTTAGTGAAAGGAAAAAATGCCCTAAATTTTATTTAAGGTGATGGTTGTGTCAATAATGTTAAAATCATTGAATTGTACACTTGAAATGGGTAAATTTTATGTCATTTCAAATATGTCAATAAAGCTTTTGATTTTTAAAGTCAAACTTCTCAGATTTTCCAAAAAGGACACATAAAGTATCGTTCTGTCGGCGCTGCAGAGTCACAGTCTCCAAAGGGAACTGCCTGGCTATTTAGGTATTTAGTTCTTGCATTTGACAAATATCACAGTTACCTTGGTCTTTGGTTCCTGCTTCAAGAATTAAAAACCACAATCAATTTTAAGAGCTGCCACAGTTCTTTCAGAGTGAATGCAAACAGAATGCCAAGCAGACATGGTCCATGGACTCTCCTCAAAGCGCTGTCTTTAAGCATGCCAGACTTAGCATCCTTGTGTGACTCAGGGCCACGTCTTTTCTAAGTAAGCCTGATTGCTATGTTCAGGATCTGTCATTATTGTTTAAAAAATACACCTGGGCAATTAAAAAAAATAATGCAGCATTCAGGAAATAGTTCAGTTAAAAGGCCCTTGTTTATTATTGCTGAAGCACATAGGTAGGTCAAATACATGTGGGCTTTTGCTAATTATTAAATATTTGAAAGGCATCTAATCCATTGATCGTGCCCCCCCATCTTGAAAGCAATCTTCATTCTAAAACTATTTCTTAATTTTTACTTCTATGAAGACTTCAGTGGGTGTCTCAGTAGTAAATGAAATTAACGTCACATGAGTTGGAAAGAAATAGGAAGAGCAGACAAATGGAAAAAACTCCAGGATCCAAAATGCTTACTTGAAAAGGTTCCCTAGAGTTTTTCTCTCACACTGCTGATATGCATTACCTTGCCTCTAACATACACTAAGTATTAAAGCAGAGTAAAATTTCATATTGAAGGGGTGTAGTAGGGATTAAATCATGATATCCAATGTGAGGAATTTTAGTTTTTTAAAAATTTATTTTAGAATGTTCTATTTAAACATCGCTATTTTAAACTTGGCTTCAAACTGTCAAATAATACTTCCCTCATTAGAAGTTTATGAATGGTGGTGGGATAATGTGCAAGACCAAATTTTGAAAGCTTTGAACTTCTCAAGGAGTAAGCTAGTGACAAAAATAAGAATTCGATTTCCCCATGAGCCATCGTGACCTATTTTGCGGTGTAGGTAGAGTTGCCATGGATATTGAGAGAGTAAGAGCAGAGACCTCTAACTTTGCATTTCTTTTAGGTCAGGTGTTTTGGTGGCGGCTCTCTGAGGGAAGCTTATTAAGGGGAAGCTGGTATTTCTGTCGTTCTCGTCCTCTGACCAGCCCGGTCTCTTAGGCTGCGTTCCTCTCCATGCTGGTTTTTCAGAAGTGTGCATCTCCTCCTTCTCAAGAGCTTGTCGAAATGTTTTCTGCAAACATCAAATAACCTAATCTACATGAAATTTAAATGTTTACTAAGGATATTCTTAAGGCATGGGGAGGGAGACTATTATTTTTAGTTTTAGAGAAACTTTTTCTTCGTGTAATTTAACACATTTTAATTGCAGAACATATAAAAATACAGTTAAGTTAAAGTCCGATGGTTTCAATTCTCTAACACTACATGGCTAATCTTAGCATTTATTACTTATATGATGAAATGGAATCATCCTGTGTACACATTTCTACCATTGTCTTGATATATGATGATATTTTGTATACTCTTTAAGCATACTGATAACACATATGTAATATTTCATGGTTTGAAGTATGACTATTCTTTACTTATAGTTCATTATTATTTGATATTACAATTATCTTCATTATTCCACTATTACAAGCTGTCAGAATTATCATTCCTGGTCAGTTTCTTCAAATACAATTATTATCACACAGAACGAGTTGGCGTTAGAGAAATTTCTTGTTCCTTGAAGTCTTATCCAGCTATTCAGGTATTTTCTCTGCTGCTGCCAAGGCTAACTTTGTGTGTTAGCACTTGGAAATTAACTAAAATGGAGCTAATTTGACACCCCCCCAAGAGGAAAAAGTAGTAACAAATGACTGAAAATCTAGAAGTGGTTTATATTAAGCTAAAAACAAAAAGGTAAATTATCTGACTATACTCAACTCACGTAACTCTGATGATTGAAAATGCAGTGCTGGCAGCGAGCTGATGGCATCTGAAGTCAGACGCAGAGCCTTCACGTGAAAGCCTTTCAGTGCAGAGACTTTCATGATTCCTGAGTGGTTTCTCTGGAGTTGTGATTCCTGGTCAGTGTCAGAGTCACGTGGCACGTGCACCAGAAACTGCTTGAGACAAGTGCTGGTGAATTGGGCAGGAGAAATGGTCGGTGAATGGATAAATGAACCTGCCAGAGGCAACATGTGTTGGTTTGGACGCATCATTGGCTGCAGGAGGAGAGGGGTGGATGATGCGAGCCGGGAAGTAGGAGGGCGGCTCTGCCCTCTGTGAAGGAGGGGTATGTTGTGTGGTTTTGGGACAAATTGGACTGCACGCTTTTAACTTGGGTTTCTGCCCGTTTAATTTCATGAACACATCCAGCAGAGAAGTAGAAACACAAAACTGAAGCTAGAACAATAGATGTGGATGGTTTCTTGTTTTAACCAACAGAGGGAATAGTTGGCATAGAGAAAGAATGTTTCCACCTGAAGGTGAAGTGAAAAATCTGATGGCAAGTGAGCAGACAGGGAGGTAGGCAGGGAGCAGGCACGGAGGGAGAGGGGAGCGAAAGGGCAGCGGCTCAGGACCAGCTCTGAGCTGGATGGGGCCTGAGATTCACTCACCCACCGGCTGCCTATCACTGTGGAACTCTATGGAGCAGTTCTAAATGAGTATGGGTGCGGAAACCAGATAATGAAAACTAATGCCAGTGACAAGGAGCGAAAGTGAGCTGTGTGAAGAGCTCACTGTGCAGCAGTTCCCATGCTGAGCATCGCAGCTGCATCAGATAATTCAATCCCCTTGGCAAGGGCTGTGAGGGAGAGGTCCTCACTGTTCCCCTTTTGTCCACGCTGTAGAGATGATTAAGGAATTTGATTAAGCTGTTTAGCATTTAGAGAGGGTTTTTCACCTGGGATCTTCTGCTTCAGGAAAAGTAAGCATTCATTCATTCATTCATTGGTTTATTTTCTTTTCCATTTTCCATCTAAAGCCCAATGTGTAGTTTAAATTTACTTTTTCACAGATAAAGAATTAAGTCTAGTACATACATAAGTACATTGCTATGTTTTTACTCTACTTTCTGAGTAAAGGTTTAAAGCACAAATGAGCAAAGGGAAGAATATCAGAGCACCTGCAGTATGTTCTACCTCATCACAATTAATGCCTCAGAGGGTAATCTTGCTTTATGCACAAGATGAATTCTCTACCTCGTGCTGAGGATCTTTCCCTTCCACTTAACAGCATGTCCGAGAGCATTACTGTTGTATTAAATATTCTTTTGCAATGCAATTTGTCTGGATAGTATTGCATAGCTTGGACATGATAATTTATTTGACAATCTACTATTGGCATTTTGATTGTTTATAATTTGGGCTTTTTGTTTGTTTTTTTATTTTGATTTTTCTTAATATAAAAGTGCTAACTGAACTACCCTTGTAGTCAAATTCAAAGTTTTAATGCTGAAATACAAACCAGTGAAAGAGAAATCTGTTTTGTCCCAATTGTTAAAAAATTTTTAGGGGAGTGCATTTTTATATATACCTTAACAAGTCTTATTGGTATCACTGTGTTATCCCCCTAAAGATTTTGGCTAAGATTTTTGTACTTCTGAAAGCCTACTGAAGACAGCGAGACCATTTCCTGATAGCTCTCGCCTGACACTATGTTTATGTACTTACCTTTCCTTCACTTGAATTCTGTAGGTCCCTCCCTGACTTGTGCATTTACAAAACCTACTTTGAACTTTCCTCACTTGGGAATGACATCTGCGATGCCTCTGTTCGCTACATTCTCAGCTCACACTTTTTAAATCCAACCCTTTGGTAAAGGCAGTTCAAAGGTCACTCTTCAAGGATGCCTCCCCCAGTCCTTCAGGAAAAATGAATGTCCCCTGCTGGGTGCCTGCCTCACAGTCCCCCGCTGGAGTCAGTGCAGTCTGCCTAGTGTGGGCACTAGAAGAGCTACACTGTGGTCAGCTTTGTAATATGACGTACTGTGCTCTGCAGTACTTGAGATCAATTCACATTCTTTGAATTGAATTGTTTAATAATTATAACTTAAATAAGCCACTTCAGAATTGAGTTGTTTTCTTTTTCATTGCAACACAAGGGCAGGTAATGGGTAGTCATAATGAAAGTGCAAAAAAACAGTTTGCTGATTATTATCTTAATCTTGTTTCAAAAAAGTACAAAATCCCAAACATAAAATACCTGTAAATTCACCTTTAAAGCAGAACTTTCAATTTTAGTTTTTTTTAACCTGTAAGAAAATAGCTAATCTCTCCTAGGCCATGAATGCTGATATATCTATCAGATAGTTTCTCAGAGAATACAACATGTATATTAGCTTTTACACTGCTGTGAAAAATGCCAGACACCCGAAATGTAAAGGCTCATGGTTTCAGAAGTTTCAGTCCATGGTCTACTGGCTCCAAGGCAGAAACATCAGGGTGGAAGTGTGTGGTGCAGTAACGTGGCTCACTTCATGCTGTCAGGGAAGCATAGCTCAGGCGAAGAGGGGCAGAGAAGAATGGACCAGGGAGATATAGTCCTCAAAGTCATACCTGTATGAACTACTACCTCCAGCAACACCTCACCTCCCAATAACCCTTTCCTAATTAACCCATTCAGCTAAGAACTCATCGATCATTTAAAGTTTGATGCAGCTGGTGTCTTCACAGTCCAATCACCTCTCAAGGAATGTCTTAATCCAGTCAAGCTGACGATCGAGATTACACTGCCATGGGCAGCTCTGCCGGCTAGGGCGAATCAGGAAGGAAGCTTTGCAGTCCCCTGTGTGCCAGCAGTCTTCCTGCCAACTGGGGAGAACCAGGAAGGGAGCTACAAAGCACCCCCCTGAGACAGCTGGCACGTGGGCTGGGAGAGAAGAACCCCCACTCCCCCATAAGCAACTGGCTGATTCAGAGGAACACAGGCTGAGATAATAATGACTGAAGTAAAGAAACAGCCTAATGCCTGTATTGTTTGATTGACTTTGTAAGCCTAAAGCCGGTAGTCTGAGCAGCTATTTAGAGGATAACAGTATGCAACATAGTAACTATTGTGGATTTCCCACTGTCTTGTCACTGTTTTGTTTCATTTTATTGTTCTGTTTTATTTCCTTCAAAATAAAAACATGATGCAAGATTAGCTGCCACAAGGTACAGGACAGAGAACACCTGGGTTCTGATCCTACGAATGTAAATAAAGAACAATTCTGATCACTCCTTGACTGTGAGAAACTCTAAACCTCCCTGGGTCTCAATGTCTGCAGAAAATTAGGGACCAGGAATAGAAGGATCTGTATGTTCTTATCTAACCAAAAAAACTATAATTTTAAGAAAACAATTATTGAGTTATATGTATTGCTCAAATTTAGAGCACTTACAGTGGATTAGCATTATGCCAATAATTTTGAAATTTTTATTTGCTGGTAGCAGAAGTCCAACTCAAATGGCTTTCAATAAAAAGAAATTTATTAGTTGATATAATTGGGAAGATCAAAGGTAGATGAACATCAGGCACAGCTGAGTGCAGGTGATGCAAGGAAGTAGCCAAGGCTCCGAGTCCATCTCATTACTGCTCTTCTTTTCTTTCACCTCTGGTCTTGTCTGTGGTGGCCTCTTGCTCAGATAGCCTTGGGGAATACAATGGAGAAGTGGAGAAGGAGCGTGGTGATAGCTGTATGGATGCCTGATATTATAGGTGGGGACTCTAAACTGCCTGTATATATATATATATATATATATATATATATATATATATATATATATATATATAAAATGTGGTATCAGGTATGGTGTGGTATGATATGGCATGGTATGGTGTTTTATCATACGGTATGGTGTGATATTGTGTTTTATTATATGGTGTGGTGTGGTATGAGGTGGTGTAGTGTGGTTTGGTGTGTGGTACAATATGGTATGGTGTGGTGCAATGTGACATGGTGTGATGTGGTATGGTGTGGTATCAGGTATGGCATAGTATGGTATGGTATGTTTTAGTGTGGTGTGGTATGGTGTGGTGTGGTATGGTGTTTTATCATATGGTGTGATGTGGTGTGGTATGGTGTGCTATGATATGGTGTGGTATGGTACAGTTTAGTGTGGTATGATATGGTGTGGTGTGTTATGGTATGGTATGGTTTAGTGAGGTATGGTATGATGCGGTATGGTGTGGTGTGGTGTGTTATGGTATGGTATGGGTTAGTGTGGTGTGGTGCAGTGTGATGTAGCATGGTGTGGTATGGTGTGGTGTGGTATGGTGTTTTATCATATGGTGTGATGTGGTGTGGTATGGTGTGCTATGATATGGTATGGTATGGTACAGTCTAGTGTGGTATGATATGGTGTGGTGTGTTATGGTATGGTATGGTTTAGTGAGGTATGGTATGATGCGTTATGGTGTGGTGTGGTGTGTTATGGTATGGTATGGTTTAGTGTGGTGTGGTATGGTATGGGTTAGTGTGGTATGGTGCAGTGTGATGTAGCATGGTGTGGTATGGTAAGAGGGGGTCTGTGGACTGAGGAATTATTAGTTGAGCCTTTGGATAGATGTATAACATTCATGGTGATCATCTCATGTGAGACTGGGTGTGGTGGCACACATCTGTAATTCCAGCACTTGGGAGACTGAGGCAGGAGGATCACAAATTAGGAATCAGCTTGGGTAATTTAGCAATACTGTGTCTTAAAGTTTTAAAATAGGTGATAGACAGACAAATGATAGATACGATGGGGATGTTGCACCACGTAAAAATCTCTGGTTTAGTTCCCAGTACCATGAAACAAAATAAAACAAAACAAACAAAACAAATGCAGCCCTCAAATGGGAACAATGAACATTATTCTTTCATGGTTTAGAGAAATCTTTCTTTTCTCCTAATTATCATTCTAGCCAAATGCTGTATAAAGTCTGAATTGATAGTTTTACTTACTATAAACAGGTATTTGTGCAAAATCTCATAAAGTTCAAACAACATGATATTAATTCTTTGATTTACCATGAACTGTGCTTGTGAAATGAAATTCTGCCTAATTGCAGAATGCTACAATGATTACTACTTTTGTGATTATGAGCAAGTAACAATTTAATTCAGTCAGAATAATACTTTGTTATGCTATTAGGAAAATTAAATTAGAAATGTATAGAAAGGACTTCCCATAGTTCTTAGCAAATAATTTTCCATTTTGTTATTATTTTAACTTTATTTCCAGATTCGTCAGTGTGTATTTGAGAATTGTGTCCATTTGGACATTCTGAGTTATTGGGCTGGTATCAGGGCATGAGTAGCTAATATAATAGATAATACAGGAATGACTTGAAATGAAGAGTACAGAAGCATTTCCCTGGCTATTTAAACTTCAGTTCTACTATCTAAGTCTATGCTGTTGGTTACAACCAAAGGTTAATTCAGAGTTTACATTTTCTGTAATGGAAGCCATCCAACTTTCTATGTGAATGCATGAGACTTACTCATGTGTCCTCACAAGGATGCCAAGGAACGTTGCTTATCTGTAAGTTTGGTTTTTTCTCCCATACGACTGAAGTGGTGGGAGTTCCTAGCACTCATAGCAGTGTATTAAAAGGCCCTCTCTCTTCTCTTGTGTGTGCACATCCACAAGAATTCACATCCCCTGGTGAGTCACAGAGTGTTTAGTGTTTTTCCCAGCAGGCAGCTTAGAGTTCAGTTCTGCAGCTATTTTTAGCTACTCCACACCCTGCAAAGGATGGAAGATCCTGGATCGGTTTGCAAATGCCACATTGTACTCATGACAAACAGAATGTTGTGGCAGCTTCTGTTTCTGAGTCTCTGCTTTCCTTGGTTATTAAGGACAGAGGAGATCAAAAGAAAAAACATAACTCTCTTTGAGACTTCAGTGTCCCACAGAGGAATGCACTGAAAGCAGAAACATACTCATTTGCAGTTCGCTAGATTTTCACAGTTTCCATCCACGTTCAGGGTTAGATTAAACGATCCAAGCAGTCCTGATCTGTATTTCACTTGCAAGGTCTCACTAGGGTTGTGAATACTATGAAAATCGTATCTTTCCATTTGGATGGTGGGTAGAGCACCACAGCCATGTGCATCAGCAAGCAGGCGTGTGCCCTGGTGGCCTGGCCAGTGGAGTCAGCAGACGTGCACACCACCTTCTCTCTAGTGAGGTCACTGTTGGCACCTTTCCCTGGCCATTTTCTATTTATTGATTTGTTTGTTTGTTTTTATTAGCACATGTCTGTAGTATCCAATGTCTACACACCTTGTGTGGAGCTGGTGTACATACATTACACATCTTCACTGCGTGTGTCTTCCCTCTTACTCCATCTCTTGACCCTTTCCCATTTGAGAAAGACATCTCTACTTCCTAGTATTTATCTTTTATTTTTAATTAAGGGACTAGAGAGCTCCTAAACCAAAGGAATGCATGTAGTTTTACTATGCTTACTAAATTGTAGTGTCATTATCCATTTATATAACTGTTTCGTGACTGCATCTTTTCCCCCTATATATCCTCAGCCATTGCGTCAGCATGTGACACAATCCCACATACATAACAAGAATTATGTATCAATATGGATGTGCAAACATATGTCTGTGTGTATATATATATAAATATGTAAATTTTATATATAAAATTGGATTATACCATTATATTTTTAACCCTTTCAAACTTCTAAAACTGGAGGGGATAGTTTATATACTATCAAGCATAAAAATGCCAATTTCATTTTATGGAAATATCATAATCTATTTACCCAGTTTTCACTTACTGTACCCATGGTTTGTAATTATTAGGGGAAAATGCATCACATTGTATTTTCATTCAATCCTTTACTAATTAATTAATGAATTCATCAACTGTTAATTGCCTTCTTTGTTTTAGGCATTGTTAAAATTCTGGAAATACAATAGCAATTCAACATTTTAGTGAGAGGAGAGAGTCAATAAACAAATAAAACAATATGATATGGAACAAGTTATCTGCCACTTATCTGAATGCATGTGATACACAAATAAATTATATATATATATATATATATATATATATATATATATAAAATCAGTACTATGAAAATATCAAATGGGGAGTACTGGAAGGAAATTTCAAATGGAGTGATCAGGGACTGCCTGAGAAGGTGGTATTTGAGTGAAGACCTGAGCAAGGTTTCTGATAAGCTCCCAGAGGACAGAAATCATGTGTGCCTTGCTGATTCTTAGGTGAGATCCTCATCCTCATGATGCTTAAAAATCTAAGGCTCAGTGTTACCTGATTTATCTCCCAGTCCTGAGATAAAGTGATTTTATGGAATCACATATATTTATTATTTTCAAACTTGTCTTTTACAACAATCACATGCCACTGTTGTAATAAGAAAAATTACATTTTTTTGCCATACTGTGGCTTGAACCCAGGGTTTCATACATGTTAGGCAAGTGTTCTATCACTGAGTTACACCCTCAACCCCATGACATCATAATCTGAAAAATATTTGCTTAAATTACTCTGTTAGAATCTTCATACAGCGGACACTGCCATGCTTGCTGGGACACTACCCCCAGCCTTCTTTACAGAGCCTACTTCAGGCTTTGGACAGAGGCCCATCCGTAGTGCAGGTAGACAATCCTTTCTTGACCTTAGAGCAAGATTTTTGCATCTTTGAGTTTTGGCTCTACGTTGACCATGTTTGGGAAACAGCAGGATTTTACTGAAAAACTAAAGTAGGACACTCTGTACAGCAGCTTGGCTGCAACAGGTCAAGCAGAGCGCGGGGAGTGAGTCACAGCAGCTTCAGCTCGTGTCCTCCATCTTCCCTCCCGGTTCTCGTTCTCAGGGAGAGGCTGCTCAGGCCCCTTGCGGGAGGTCGCTCTGCTCCCCGCATCTCCCATAGATTGCCTGTGAATTGCAGCACTAGAGAACTCTTGCAGGAGTAAGCAGTCGGAGGTTCAGCAGTGGACATCTCTTCTGCTGCTGCGAAAATGCTTTTGTATTTTATGTAGAGTGTTTTTAGTTCTCCCTGTGACACTGAAAAAGCCCCAATCTTCTATATGCAAAAAATGCTGAAACTCTTTTCAGAGAGGAACTTCGTGCTTACCAGCAGGAGTGCCTACATCTCCACAGCTATCCTGTGCACTGACGTACAATTCCTAGCTTCCATGTGGTGAAACATTTCTCTTAAAAGCAAAGAAGAAATTTTAAAAATCCTTGCAACCGAAGGAAGAAAGAAAGCAAGCAATTTTCTTAGTAATTCATAATATTAATTTTACTTACTCCTGGTATTTGCATAGAACCTGTTATATTCTTAACCATTTTTGCATCTCTGTGATTTTTATGATGTTCTAAGGCAGTAGGGTCATTATTGCTAACCCTATCTTAAGAGTTCCCACCACTTCCTCTTGTTACAGTGATGACTCAATTTTAACACCCGCTTGGGCGGGAGGCAGCACTGTCGTTTAGCGCTGGCATCTTGGTTAGGTGAATGTTTGCAAGGCAGAGAGGAAACAGGGAAGGAAGGATGGGCAGTTGGACTTGAATCAATGTATTTACAATTCACGAACCTTTTTCGGTGGATCTTGCTTGCTTGTTTCCTCTCTTCCTATATTCCTTTCAACCCAAATGTACTGATTCTGTTTTTTTTTTTTTTTTTTTTCAGTAAAGGATTATGCTCCAGGCCTGAAATCAATTCAGCACTTTAAGCAAGGCTTTTCGCTGGGGTGTCTGATGCCAGGACAGCAAATAAAATGCTACTTTGCTTGTCTTTGTGAGGTAGAACTCCTTGGAGTTGTGTGGCAGGCAAAACAAAGGCATTCCTGTGTGGCTTGTCACAAGGCCGTCACAATACTGCTACCAATTCCAGCTGGTCTTTCCTCTTGATCCTTGTCATTGAGGAGAAAGTAATAACTTGTGAGAAGGGAGAATACTTGAGTGAATACATACAGCATGAATTAAAATTTGATGACATTTAGAGAGAAGAGAGGTGGGTATCTTTACCTCATAACTTATTGCTTTGCTTAATGAACTGATCAATTACTTGATTAGACCAGCCAACATTTAGTTTCACTTTTCCCCCATAGTTGTTTCTTTTCTAGTTCTCGAAATATTTTAAAGCTTGACTGACTGAAAATGAAGTCGATTTCATTTTTACTGGATGTGTATTGATTTTCCCCTAAATTTTGTCCACAGAAGTAGGTTACTGTTTAAAGATTTTTAGGATAATAAATTTAATGCTCTTGTATAATGTTATTTCACTCAGTTTAAAATACAGAGAGTATTGGACAATGGAAATGACCTATTAAATTACTATGTCTCTGGAGAAAACTTATATGACTTCAAGTATCCTACCCAAAACATCTAGCTACCTTCAGAGCCCCTGAAAGTTATAGTTATTTACACTATTTTTTAAAGATGACAATATTTTGTCTTAAGTATATGGCATTCTTGCCAAAATTCTAAAGTGCTTCACACTTAAATGACATTTTCCTGAATCACATTTATTGTTATAACTCTTTGTAACAAGTTCAACTGGGATACACATCTTAGAAGTTATGTTAATGTTGTATAATTTGGGCTTTTGCTATTAAAAACCAATATTCCAGTATTCCTGACCGTCTCCACCGGGCGGGGTCAGAGAGAGGCGGCTGTGCGCCTCCGCCGCGAGGGCGCTCATCGTCCACACGCGGGGGGCTCTGTGTTGGGGTCGGAGTCGTGCGGTGCACACTCCCCCAAACCCCACTGTCACATTTCCTGAGCTTCCTCCTGTCACTCAGATAATACATCTGCATCAACTGTTCTCGGCGTCTCCAGGTGAAAAGCTGTGGGGTTCAGGGAGGGAGCATTTTTACTGTTAAGTGTTGTGAGAGTAGCACTATAGCCAAAAAAGTGATGAAGAACAGAAAGGTGTTTCGGGGCAATAAACCTGCAGGGAGGAATTAGAAAAGGTAGAAAAAAGGATCGATGGCGTCAGTGAGCGAACGACGCATGCGTACATCCGGGGATCAGCGCCCTCTGCAGCAGTGCCTCGGGAACAAGTCAGAGGCGAGCAGGGAGGGTGGAGCGAGGGGCAGCAGGGGGGTTCCCGCTTTTGTGGGGCTTATGGCTATAGTGTTTAAAAATCCGCGTGTTTCCCAGCATAGCCGTAGTGACTATGGTGGAAAGTTTGCGAAGTGCCAAGTGGATGGAGCCTTTGAGGCGTGTTCAGACCCTGGAAGCAGTTGCTAGCAGCCTTAGTTAACCAGTCTGCAATTTTCCTGACTTGATTTGCTTTGTGAATATTTCACCGGTAAAATAATAGCTGGCTCAGGAATGAAATGGGGGCAAGCAAATGGCGATGGCTGAGTGACAGCAAGGCAGAGGACAGATCGCTGGCCAAACTAGGTTCAGAGTCCCCAGTCAGTCATGTGAGCTGTGAGCTCGTTTCCTTCTCTACCAACGTGAATAAAGCCGTGGTTTACTGGTGGCACTGTAACAGAAAATCCCGGGCAGCGCCCCTACGGTATACTCCAGTTTCTTAGTTGCCCCAGTTGTTGCCCCAGTTGTTGTTCCTGTTGCTTCTGTCTCCTGGAAACGGCTGTCACTGTGAGGCACAGTTGGTCACTGTGATGCCATCAAAGACAGCCCAGTACTCTACCTGTGTACTTCCCCCTGACAATCCCGTAAAACCTCCCTCCCTGAACCCGCAGGGCCTGATATTTTGGGAATGATCCCAATCAGTGTCCATCAATGCCAATCTGCCTCCAAATCCGGAGTATTGTTTTGGGATTTCTCTTCATTATTGCAGCACTGGACGCCAAATACAGCAGCGTATATTCTTCCTTGAGGGTAAAATGGGCAAAATAAACAAGCAACCACTGACACTATTTTTCTAATGTGTTCAGGGCTTTGTACAAGGCACCACGTGCCAACCTTTGAAAAACTCACAGAATTTCAGATCATGATAAAACATATGTTATGGATTACAAACTGGTGGTCAACTTAGCACCAGTTGAATTAATTCAGCTGGTGTTGAGTTAAAGATGTTCCACCTGAAGGAAGTTGCCAGCATAAATAGGGACGTGAAGAAGAAGAGCCGGGCGTTGAGGGTTCTTCCAAGAGTTGCTGTTGGAGCCGCTGGTTCTCCTGGAGGTGCTTGTCATGCTGGCTTCGCCAATATGGACTCGGCCATTATCGTCGGAGGAGCTCGGGACCTCATCGGTGAGTGTGGCTGTGGTTCACATTGCGGGAGCTCTGCTCCTCACATTGTGCATTGCTTCCTGGCTCTGGAGGGGAGGCTGTGTGCTGGAGAAGCTTGTCACACTGGGCTTCCTGACCTGTGCTCAACTGTTCTCCATAGTCAGAGGAGCGCGGGACCTCATCGCCGTTGAGGATGGCTGTGGTGCTCTTCAGGGCAGCCCCGCTTCTTCTTTTGAGCGTGACTTCTCGGCTCCTATGTAGAACCCTCAACCCACTGCACAGCTCCTTCACCCTGCTGGCATAGACTTTCTGGTTCCACCACTGACCTGTGGCCTTCCCAGCACAGAACCGTAAATAAACTGGCGTGAGCCCTTTTTGGGGGCTCTTAGATTCCCAGTTGGTACTGTGGGAGGCATTGTCATGCATTTGGGTCTCTAGTGGGACTCTTGCATGATAATGCTGTGGGATCCAGGCCCTTGGCTATCCTGGGTCTTAGTGTTGTGGACAGATTCTCCTGCACTTTCTTGTGTATACTTTTGGGTGACTATTATACAATAATATTACAAACACTGTGTCCTGTAGCAGTTGTTCTCCCTGTAACCCCTGACTACAACAACATACAAATTGATTTTAAATAGCATTGGATAAATGGCAATGATTTACGTATTAAAGATTGTGTTATTGCCTGGGTGCAAATATTGTTCTGTTCCTGTGTAAAAATGAATGCAAATTGCTTTAGATTATTAACAGTGCAGATGTGGAAGGCTAAAGAAGTGACCAGACTGTCACAGGGCTGAACAGGAAAGTGGCCGGATGGACGAGCAGATAAAGCAGACATTAGTCGGGAAGTTGTAATTAGGTTACAGCTTCAGGGCTGCCCAGGGATTTGTGTCAATCCCATTACTTTCCTGAATTGGTTATATATTTTTTTCCAAACCATTGCCTTTAAAAAAAAAATCTTCGCTTTGAAATGTAGTTATTTTTACTCTACACATTTCAAACATTTCACTTTAAAGATTTTTTAAATCTTTTCCGGTTGACCTGATTTTCCATTAGACACATTGGTGATCAAAAGGTGCACAGAGACGTGAATTCCAATCCTTCCCTATCCAAGTGACAAGGCAAAGGAACCAAAGCAGAGAACCATTTATTTTCAATATTAGAACTCTGTGGGGTTTTGCAGTGTTCCTCGCTTCTATACTATTTCTTTCAAACAAGCTGTTCTTCCTTTTTAATTGTATTCATGTTATCCTTCTTATGCAGAAAACCATGTTCATTTTTTCCTTTTTCCTATCTCTTACTTTTGTTGTCAAGTACTGACAAAGCATGCTCTATGTGTCGTTCAAATTCAGTTCATCTACTGTGCTCCTTGCACTCCTATCTCAGGATTTTAAAGGTCTTTTCCACGTGTCTCTCTCCACGGCACCGTGTATGCTGTAACCTGGTCAGCAGCCTGCAAAGCACCTTTAAGTAAACCAGGTGTTTCCCTATGTAAACACCAGGCAGGGTCTCCTTCTGTGTTACATAAAAACTCCTCCAGACCTCACCAATGTCTCTGCTCGGGCGGGTTGCTAAGCTCTCCCTCTGCCAAGATCAGCTGTGATCTGAGTCACTCCCTGGAAAGTGGGCCCTTCCGTGCTCCACCCCCAGGAGAGTGAGGGGGGCTGGAGAGGACAGGAAGGCAAGGAACAGGAAGTACTCTGCGGTGCCCTTCTCCAAGCCACAGGGCTCTGCGCCGGGACTCAGTAGCCTCAATTTAACTTTTTATTTCTACTCTGCTGCTTTTCCAAGTGAAGAATAGTAACAGAGGAAATTACCCACAGTCATTGGAAAACGAAGACAAGGGGAAAGGACACACATGAGACAGATTTTTCATGTGTGTTCTGAACAGAGGTCAGATAGTGTGCTTAGTGAACATTTGTAGGATGAATAAATGACTCTACAGAACTAGACATATATATATATATATATATATATATATATTTATATATATATATTTTTTTTGGTACTGGGAATCAAACTCAGGACCTCATGCTTGCCAGGCAGGCACAAATCCCTGGCCCATACAGGATTAGAATTTAAACAGCTCAAATTATGAGTCCCCCCACCCCACCAGGCTGTCCAGTTTCCCCAGGTTTCTCTCATTAGCTTATTTCTTTTTTAATTCATAATACTGTGTGTGTGATGTGTGTGTGTGTGTGTGTACTTCAAAAAATTAACTGGAGAAGTGATTCCATGTGAAGCCTGCTTTTTTATAATATATGCAGGAAATACTCTGTATATGATAAAGGTATTATGACTGACTGATTTGACAATCGTGAGCTGACTGTAGCTATAATTAATTTTCTTGCTTATCATTTAAGTGTTGATGTACTGCAAATAGGCATTAAGCAATCTAAACCGTCTGGCTTTATCAGGCAAAATACTGTTATGGCAAATACATTTGCTCAAAGTAGACAATCCCTAAAAAGTCTAAACTTTATAAGAAGAGACCTGATTCAATAAGGTGGGATGGAAGCAGAGTTAGGGCAGCAAGGTGTGTGTGTGTGTGTGTGTGTGTGCGCACACGTGTGTGTATGCTATTCTTCAGTACAGAGGCAGACAGACAGACAGACAGATGATCGAACCCAGAGTCTTTGCGCTGAACTAAATTCCTAGCTATTTTTATTTTTCACTCTGAGGCAGACCCTTGCTCAGTCACTAGATTGCCCAAGCCGGGCTCAAAGTTGTGATGCTTTTGCTTCAGATTCCCAGAGGATTGGGAGAGCTTATATCTTTATGAAACACCAACCAAGCTCAAAATGGAAGTTCTTGTTACTAGAGGAAACTTTTCTCTTACTGTAGAAAGTTCAACGTTCAGTGATTAGACATGTAGTGGCTTGAACTGCATGTTTTTCAATGTTTTCACTGAAAAACAGTATAGTTTCAGGAATTTGATTATGGTTAAGAATTGTAGGATAGATGAAGACAGCATGTAAATTTCTTGCTTTAGAAATAGTTTCTCACAATATTCCATAAAATATGGCAGATGCTGTGTTTTCATTAGGAATAAAAGTTTACAAACCTGTGCTCTAGACATCACTTCTACAATGGCTTCTTGAGCTATCTAAAGCTCCTTTTTCGGCTCTTTGTGATTTTATAGGCATCTCCGTCTAAGAGCTGGCCTTGAATCTCAGAGGAGGCTTTGGACTTGGCTTTTCAGCAGTGCTAGAACTGTTAACTCTTTGGTGCCTCTTTGAGATGAGCTAAATGCATTTTGCCTAAGGAGATGGGCATGAGATTTTTAAGGTCAAGGGTGAAATGCTGGTGTTTATATCTCGGATGTCCCCCAGAAGTCGCACATGTCCAGAGACAGGGGCTTCGGGGTGCCGTCCGGTCACCTGAGATTCATGCACTGATGAGCTCATAGATGAAGGTGCTGTTCGGATTTGGGGCCCGGTCAGAAGAGGTGGGTGGCTGGCGGTGTGACACAGAAGGCTGTGATCTTGTCGCTGGCTCCTTTCCTTTCTCTCTGCTTTCTGGCAGCCATGGGGTGAGCAGATGCCCTCTGCCAGGTCTTTCCACTCTTCCTCTTCCACCCTGGAGCCAGCTGACATTAGACCAAGCCCTCTGAAACTGTGAGTCAAATAAATCACTCCACCTTAAATTCTGGGTGTGGGAATTTTGTCCGAGGGACTGAAGAGAGACTAATGTAATCTAGTTATTCATTTCATTCAGTATTTTTCCTTCTCTCTAACTTTTGAGGGTAAAATGCGCCTAAGGACTGTTTGCTCTGTTCAATGTAAAGCTTTCACAGATGGGCCACTCTTGACACCTGTGCATGGCTGCTGTATTATTTACTTAGCCCCTCCATTTATCCAATAAGTCAATCTTTCTGGTTTGCTCATCATGTTTGTTGCTTTTCCTTCATATTTTTCACATTGCTCTGGGCCTAGCACAGCTTGATAGAGTCACAGATTTTTGATTTCTTTCTTTTCCCACTTCCACCATTATTGATATCCCAGATAATGGTAAATCGCTCAACAAGATTGCTCTGAGCATAGATTCTCTGCCAGTGTCTGTCCACAGCAACATGCTAGCTATTTCCAGCTAATGATGTCCAAGCTGGCAGCTTATATAATGTGCCTGTAGAAAATATGTTGCTGATTTATCTCCGGAAAAGGCAGGGTATGTCAAATTCATTTCATGGAAGATTTGTCCTCTCACTTGGAGGAACTCTGTCTATGACTGTATTGATAGCTTGTAGTCTTTTGTTTCTCTAGTGAAAGAGAAAACAAATATAACAAATTAACTCATTATAAAGCAGAGATTTCTACTCTTTTCTGAGCCATGTATCTTTTAGCAGATTGAGGAGACTATGTCTTTTTCCATATATTATTTTTCCAAGTATAACATAAAATAAATTGAATAAAGAAAGCCAGTTATATTGAAAGATAGATACTGATATTTTTTAAAAAAATGATACAGGAACACATGATTTTGATTTCTGCATTAAATAACAAAAAGATCCAGAGATAGCCCAATGATTATAATAACCTCAAAATAATGATGAAAGCAAATTTTATTATACTATATCTGCCAACAGTGGTAATGTAATATAAAATAACTATGTCTCTTTTGCTGATCAGACAAGAGGTGAAGGCTTTGGTTTGCCACATGGTCCCCACCACTATGTGCTGCCTCACCACATGCCCGAAAGCAATGGTCCAGCTGACCAAGGGTTGAAACCTCCAGAACTGGGAGCTAAAATAAGCCTTTGCTCTTTATAAGCTGACCAGACACTTACTGTAATAGAAGAAAGCTCGTGAACAGAAGTGCCTGAAGTCACTTTTTAAATTCTGTACCAGTTGACTTACTGCATTCAGAACTGAAGGCATGTAGAATTGTAGGAGACTGATGAAAG
>RJWM01010079.1:0-65157 GCA_004363535.1 Dasyprocta punctata | reverse complement strand
AAAAAATTCAAGTAATTAAGGAAACTGTTGGTTTCTTTACCTTTGATTATACTAGATATTTAGAAAATGAATAGAATTTCACGAAACACTCTGCTGACAAGAATCATCTTTTCCCTCCTTCCTGATCTCCAGAAATTAAATGTAGCCACACTTCAAGTCTCACCTTGTGAGATGGACTGTATGTCTCTTTGCCTTATATCTAAGTAGGCTGAATAATAACTTTGAGCAACAGATTATAGCCAAAGTGAAGTATCTGCTTTTATACTCTGATCTTTACAATTTGTCAGTTTAAACTTCCTGCTTTATGGAACATCCATTTTTGTACATAAGCTATCACGTTTTGAGCAAGTGCAGTCATTCCTTGAATAAGGCTATTAGTCAACTGCCTCAGTATAGCATGCAAACAACAGTATATGTGGGCTAACCAAACACAGACGTGAGCAAATTAGAAATGGAAACTTCCACCTTGGTTAAAATTTTCATTCCTAGCCTACATAGAACACATACAAACTAACTCCACTGAGTTCTCGCCAAATTTGTGGATTGATATGAAAAACAAGTAATTTTTTCTAATTTAAGAAATTAAAGTTCCGTGCAACTTGTTATGTTACATAATGAGATTAGAATTTGGTCTTAAAAGTTAGGGAGCAGTTATAATCAAAACACTTTCTATTGAGTTCGAAATTGGTGGTATAAAGAATCTGCAAAAATTTGAAGTCTCTGTTATTGGGAGGTGGAAGGACCATGATGATTCTGCTGGTAAGGGTTTAAAGAACAAAGAAGAAAATGCTATAGGGTTTGGTTCAAAGGAGATACTTATTATTACACATTGTAGGAACATTTGGAAGTACTGCGTAATGCCATAGCCTGTAAAAAAATTTTTAAAAAAATAACACATGGGTATTCCTGAGCAAATTTCTACAAAGTCAAAATAAATTGCCACCCATGAGAAAATATGAGGAGGGATGAATAAGGAAGATTAAGGTTTTCATAAGAATTTAAAAGGAATATAAAGAATGCAGAACTTGATAAGTTAGAAATAAACATGTTTCCCTCAACCACAGCTTCCCCCAATAAAGAGTGACAATTCACAGATGAAGAAATACTGAAGACAAATAGCTATGAAAAAATGTTCAATATCATTAGGTATTATATAGATGTAAATTAAAGCAACACTGAGATGCTATCTCACTCCAGAAACAATGGCTATCACCAAGAAATCAACAAATAAAAAATGCTGGAGAGACTGTGGGGAAAAAGGAACACTCTTCCATTGTTGATGGGCGTATAGGCTGATGCAACGACTGTGGAAATTTCTCAAAAAACTAGGGTTAGAGGTCCCACTTGATCCCACCCTTCCCCTTCTGGGTATCTTCCCAGAAGAATTAAAAACATCATACCACATTGATGTGTGCACACCCATGTTTATACCAGCAGTTTGTAATGGCAAAATCTTAGAAACAATCCAAATGCCCAACACCGAGGAATGAATAAAGAAAATGTGCTTTTTAATAGAGTACTACTCTGCCACAAAGAAGGATAAATTTAAGACATTTCTAGGTAAATGGATGTAATTTGACTCCATGATCTGAAGTGGAATAAATTGGATTCACCTGTGTAACTATTACATTGTTTCCCTGGTGTGGGAACTGAGAGTAAATAAGGACCAAAATGTGCACTAGATATTCTAGAACGGGAACAAATTGTTCAAAAGTAAAGAAGAACTAGGTTCTGGAAAGGGGGAAAGAAAGGAAGTAAAAAGGGAAAAACAATTTAGAAAAAGGGTAAAATGGAAACAAAACTTTGTAAATAGGGAGGGAAAGAGAGATGAAGGGAAGAGAGGAGATTGGGAAAAAAACAGAAATCAAAATATATACTTCACAGGCACAAATTACCTACATGATCATTATGTGCATCTAAAATGTACCAAAAAACTCGATTTAAAACACAAAACTTGTGGCAGCCTCCAAAGCAGCCAACAGCAGCCCTGTCAGGCAGGGAGAAATAGAAAAGAAACTATGCAGTCCTGTGGGTGCCAACAGCAGTGATGCTGGCCAGGGTGAACCAGGAAGGAAGCCATGGACAACCGCCCACACACACACCATGAGATAGCTGGCACACAGACTGAGAGAAAAGAACCCACCCGGCTTCTTCATAAGCAACTGGCCGATTCAGAGGAACAAAGACTGAGATGATAACAACTTACATAAAGAAACAAACAAACATAAACCTTATGGCAATTTAACTAACACCAACAAAAAGAAATGATTTCAGGGAAAGGATCAAATCTAAAATGTTAACAGAAAATTATTGCTTCAGAATAAAGATCTCAAGAATGCTCCTATGAGACCCTTTTTTAAAACTCAAAAACATTTCAGGTTTATGGCTAGTAAGATTTCTAAGTATCTGAAGATCATAAATCCTGTAAGTCAATTAATAGGTCATTTTAACAGTCTTTAAGGAATGATCATACAGCAGTATCACAAGGTGACACAATATATAAAATATGATTCTTAATCTGGTGGAATTTATATATTAAAACATAAGAAACATAAAGTTTTTAAAGCCATAATATCAACTTGTGCTAAAGAACACAAAGACAGTAAAAATGAAAGACTTTTGAACTTCCGATTGTCATGCATAAAATGATCAAGTTGAGAAAATGATTCATCTGCAAATAGTGCCTGTGTCTATGTATAAGGAAGGATTATCAGAAGGTGGGAAAGTGGTCTCATAAGCCAGAGCCATTGACAATCATTCCTATGAAATAGAACTGGATCTTACTCAAGAGGCTAGGAATATGTGTCCAGGTGAATTTCAGTGTTGTTCTGTACCCTATATGACTGCCATGTACCTTGTTGCCCCTTTTCCAAAAGGGAATGTTTATTGCAGGTATCCTGTGTCAATATCACCATTAATATACCAACCTACTGGTATTATGCCTTAAAAGTCTGGTAGCTTCCATATCCTTTTACTTAAAATATTAAATCTATGAATCCAGGTACTGTACTAAGAGAAATTTCAAAGTCTATGGAGAGGAATTGAAATTCACAGCCAATAGTCTTTAACTCATTTCCTCCATATAAGTCAACATAGTCTTGCCAGTCATGCGAGTGAGTCAACTTGGAACTATGTCCTTCAACTAATCAGGTAATTAAGCTGACATTTTATGAATGAACCAGGGATAAACTACCCTCACAAGCCATCCCCAGAGTGGAGATCTATTAGCAAAATAAATTGTTATTGTCGTGTTAAATTAGTAAGTTTTAGAGGACATAATTATTGCTATACTTTCATACATTCTACTTAGGCTGGTAGAACAGTCATTTGTTCAATTAAAGTTAATAGACATTTATTAGTGACTGATTACATACCAATTACTGTCAAGGATATGTGTAATAATGGAATAAATCAGTACATTAGTAGGATGAAATTCTCACACCACTGATAGTCTCATGGAGGACAAATGATATGTAATTACCTGAATAAGTCAGAACTCAGGAAGAAGTAGACAAGAAGTATAAATTTCTTTCATGTTTGAAGAATGGAAAACAAGAAATACTCATTTAAATAGGTGAAAAGACAAGAGATTTCAATGGTGTACAGAGATATATTGGGCAAACAGAAATGATAGTCCTCTAAAGAGAGAATTTTTGGTCCCTACACAATCACAGAACCAATCTTTATGAGGATCTTCTCCTACAACTTCCAGTGGAGGGTATGATGTCCAGTGCCATAAATTCAGTTTACCTCCCACTATCTTTTTTTGAAATGATGGTAGTAGTATAATGATGGGCAATATGGTTATTCTTCTGTCACTGTAATTTATTTTTCTGTAGAAGTTTTAAAAATGACTTCTCTTAAGTATTATTACCTTATTATTATAATCTCATTTAAAATAATTTTAACTCTTCCATGTTTCTACTAGTAAAACAAAACTCAGGAGGAAATAGAAAATTTGATCCATGAGATAAGAAAGGTTTTTAATTACAGAAGTGTCAGAATGCTACAGAAAATGTTTTATACACTAGTGTTGGACACAAAATTCAGCTACTCTTTATGGAAAGTTGATGTAGGTGTTGAGTAGAAAATTCACTTCTAGAACACATTTAATTACCATTTCTTTCTGCAGCATAAGATTAAATGTCAGAATGTCCACACATTTTGTACATGAAAACAAACTGTAATGCACAGTGTCTTCTAGTTTTTTAATGAATGTAAAATAAATCAGCACTACTTTGTTTAATTATGTGTTATCCTAATTAGGATAGTTTCTCTGTTTCACCCATGGTAAGGTTTTATGTAATACAATATCAAAGAAGTTAAAACTGTCAAGGAAATCTGGAAAGCAGGGTGGCAATTCATTTCTCTGATCGTTGTATAATTATATAACATCTAAAATCTACGACAAAGGACAATTTGAATGGATAAAAAGAAACATAATAACAAAATGTCAAAATTTTACAAAGTGAAAATAAAGTTGTAAAAATTAGATTAATTTTCCCAGGGAAAAGAATCCCTGTGAATTGTAGAAAGATGGACTTTAAACACTGTGAACTCCTTACACTGTAAGCATTTTTCATATCAATGAGAACTCATTTACTGGATGCATAGCTTTCAACAGTTCCTCAAAGATCTGTGTGTTGTAATACATGGCCTAGAGTGATTAAGATTTTTCATGGTTATACCAGTAGTCACACTAAATATATGACTCGATGCAGATAGTAACTTCCTAAAAATGTGCTAGCTTAAAAAAATAAAAGAACCTGAATTAAAAATGGGAGAAAGTTACTAGATTTTTTAATGATTCATCTCCTTGTCCCCTTCACACAGAACAGGGAACTACTTTGATTTCTGGATGCTAGAGACACGGGGCCAGAGAATATTGATATCTGATTTCACCTGAGAAATTTGAGAAACCTGAGGCATTCATTGGACAATGGATGCATCTTGAAACCATAATATTAAATGATATAAGACAGACACACAAGCATAAATATCACATGATTTCTCTTATGTGAGAAACTCAAAGCAGATATAAACATGATAGATAGATAGATAGATAACATATAGGATAGATGACACATAGATTAATAGATGATAGATATTTAGATAGATAGATGACATATAGATAGAGGGTAGATAGCATGTAGATTAATAGATAACAGATATTTAGATAGATAGATAGAGAGAGAGAGAGAGCAAGATAAACAGGAAGTAGGGAGGTCTCCTCTCACTAACATCCTGGGACCAACAACCAGCACAGTTGGAATAACACAGATGACTGGCTCTCCCCCCCTACATTATAGGGACCAGGTAACTGGGGGGACACAAGTCACACAGTAGGACCCCAACTAGGGAGCACACTATGAACAGGTGGGACTAGCAGGGATGAAAACTGAAGCAATATTAACAGTACAAGCCAATGGTACTAAGTTAGGTGAACCAGGGTTGTGCTTGGGGCAAAAAGACATGAAATAGAAGCAGGCAGGTGGGGGTCTCCCATTTTCTTTCTTTTTCTATATTTTATTTTATTTTATCATTATTTTTTTCCTTTTCCTTTTTATTTTTATTTTTTATCATTTTTCCCCTTTGCTTTTCTAAATAACTGGGGACAACTCCAGTCACAGAAAATTAATCCATCTACCAAACCCAGAGACCAATTTCAGAAAATCTCTTGCTTATTCCTTCATTATTTCTTTTCTGCACTCTTCTCTATTTTTCCAAAGATTACATGATCATCCTTTATCCTCCAACACTGTTTCTACTTCACTTTCAGTTATCTTTGTTTTATCCACTATTCTTCTTATATTTCCCCACCACCAGGTAAAACCACTCAACCAAAAGGAAACACTGCATAAAAGCTCCCAATTTACAATCTGTTCTGTTATTTAACTGTGGACTTACTCCTGTGGTTTAAGATACAAAATTAATAATTAACACAGATGGTCAATTTCTAAACTGTGCTTGATGCTATTGCTATTGCTAATTATATTACTTTAGTTAGGATATAATACCTGTGGTAATCAGTTGTTCTCCCTTCTGTAGCAATACTGGGAAGCTCTGGGGTAATAATCTCACCACAATCCAATGCTAAAAGATTGGGGACTGAGTCAAACAGATATCAAAATCCAACTCTTAACTAACTGGGAAGGTAGGATCTTAGAACAGACACAAATCAGGAACCTCCTACACAGAGAAGACATCCCTAAAAAATAGACTTTTCCTAGAGAGGCCTTGATACTGGTGATACAGCTACCTACTACAAAAACTTAAGGATCAATGCAGAAAACAAAATAAAAATGTTTTGAATTAAAAAATGACAGACAACAAGTAAAACAAAACCTCAAACCTACAGCCTGCCCAGAATAAGTCCAGAAGACATTGAAATACAGGAAAATGAAAGACATACACCTGAAATTTCTGAAATAATAGCAACAAAAGTAAAAAACAAATCCATGAGGCAATAGAGGAAATGAGATCAGAAATAATCTCTCAGGTAAAAAAGGTAAAAAATGACAACCATAATAAAGGAATTGCTCAGCAAATACAGAATAGACACAGATAAAAATAGAAGAGTATAGGAAAATGATGGAAACCTTGAATGGACAATGTAGAAAAGCAATAAAATGCATGAAACATATCCAGGAAATGAAACACATATCCAGGAAATAAAAACTTCCACAGAAATCTGGCAAAACTACTTGAGCAAAACAGAAGATAGACTTTCAGACCTTGACGAGATAGCAGCTAGTGATTACAAAAGGAAAGATTTTTTTAAAAATAACAAGGGATCAGGAAATAACAATTCAAGATGATGTAAAGAGAAATAATATAAGACTGAGAAGTGTCAATGAAAAAGCAGGAGTCAATATAAATGACATACAAAGAATATCTGCAGAAGTAATAGCAGTAAACTTCCCAAGCATGGAAGCAGAATCTGACATACAGAGAAGTAAGGCATGTAGAACTCCAAATAGCTCTGGCTGAAATAAATCTAAACCTAGATATATCATAATCAAGATCCCAGAAATTCAGCAAAAGAACAGAATATTAAAATCTGTTAGAGAAAAGAAACAGATCACCTATAAATGAAAGCCCATTATAATCACTACTGACTTCTCAGCACAAACTCTCAAGTCAAGAAGAGCTTGGAGTGAAGTATTTCAAGTCCTGAAAGAAAACAACTTCCAACCTATATTGATGTACCCTGCAAAACTATCTTTTATAATCAATGGAGAAATATATACTTCCATAATAAAGAATAACTCAAGAAATTCATGACCACCAAACCAACCTGACAAGAGTACTAAAAGATATTCTAGACAGAAATAAATAAGACCACAATTCTGATAACAACAACAACAACAGCAACAACAACAAAAATCCACCAGGCAGGGCAAGTAATTAAACAGAGGGAAAAAGCTGGTAACCAACAGCAGGAAAACAACAAGACAAACATGAGTCAATATATATGTATCAGTTATAATCATCGTTACAAAAGGCTTCAATTCCCCAATCATTAAAAACAATTTTGGAGAATGGATGAAAAAGCAAGATCTAAAAATATGCTGTACACAAGAAACACATTTAACTCAAAAAGGAATTCATAGAATGAAAGTCAAAAGGTGAAAAACAATACTCCCTACAGCAGGAATGTAGAGAAAATCAGGGGCAGCTATCCTCTTTGCAGACAATGTGAACTTCAAACCAATAGTGATCAAAAGAGATACAGAAGGTCACTACATATGTTTGAGGAAAAAATTCAAGAGGAAGAGATAACAATCATAAATATACATGCACCAAATAGGGAAACAACCAATTTTATAAGATAAATATTAATAGACATAAGAAATCTAATAAGAAATAACACAACTGTAACATGGGACATTAATACCTCATTATCAGAAAGAGATAGATCAGTTAGACCAAAAAAAAAAAAAAAACAGTAAACAAATATCAGAACTGAACCAAACTTGTGAACAAATAGACTCAGTACACATTTACAGAATATTCCACCCAACTGCAACAGAATACACATTCCTCTCAGGTGCACGTGGAATGTTCACTAAAATAGACCAATATTCTAGTCCATAGAACATGCTTAAGTAAATGCAAAGGAATTGAAATAATTCATGCATCTAATTTGGCTATAGTGCAATGAAATTGGAAGTTAATGGCAAAAGAAAGCACATGGTAATTAACATCCTTCTGAATACCCAATGTGTCAGAGACGAAATTAAAGAAATTAAACAATATCTACAATTAAACAAAAATATAGATGCAACATACCTGAACATGTAGGATACAATGAAAGCAGTCCTGAGAGGGAAATTTCCTGATGTGTGTATTCGCACATCAGGAAAACAAAAAGATATCAAATAAGCAACTTAATGTTACATCTCAATCTTCTAGGAAAAGAAGAGCAAGTCAGGCCCAAAGCCCATACAGGAGAGGAAATTATAAAGATTTGAGCACAAATCACACATTTGATACCTAGAAAACAGTATAAATTAACTATTTGAGACTAAGAAAACAATACAAAGAATTAGTGAATAGAAGAGTTGGTTCTTTGAAAGAATAAAAAAAATTGATAAACTAGAAGCCATACTCATGAATGAAATAAATCAAAGTCACATGTGTAAACAATGTAATATCTCCCTAGTGTAAGAAACTGAATGAGAGCCCAGGATTTAGCTCAGCAGTGTAAGTGCCTGCCTGGCAACAAGTGCAAGGTCCTGCATTCGAATTTCTCCAAGAAACTGAAAGAGTAAATAAGATCAAAATTCTGCAATAAATATTGTGAAAGGGGAACAACTTGATTGGGAGAAAAGAGAAAAAAAAAGAAAGGGAAAAGAAAAAAATATATATATACAAATGATATCTAAGATAGTTATACTACTGATTTCTTTTAGTTCATTGAATAAAACAGTATGTACTTATGCTTGATCAATTATCCAAGCCAGTATTTTGTAATCTGAACAACTACTTTAAAAATAATAATATGCAATATATTATCCATTGTTAATTTCCTATTATCTTATTTTGAAATACTATATAATTGGTTTTAATTGTTTTTGTTCCCTTAAAGTAAAAACATTTAAAAAATTTATGAAAATATTTTGCTCAGCAAAAGAAATCACCAACAGTGTAAAAAGACAACTCACAGAATGCAAAAAATTTTAACCAACTGTTGTTCAGATAAAGGACTATCTAAAATATATAAAGAATTGAAAAAACACAGACGTTTAAGTTAAAAAGCCCCATCAAAAATGGACATCCGAGATGAATACACACTTCTCAGATGAAGAAAAACAAATGACAAATAAATATAAAAACATTTAACATCACTGGTCATTCAAGAAATGCAAATTAAGCCGGGCGTGGTGGCGCACGCCTTTAATCCCAGCACTCGGGAGGCTGAGGTAGGCGGAGCGTTGTGAGTTCGAGGCCGGCTTGGGCTACAACGCGAGCACAAGGCCGGCCTGAGCTACATAGTGCGACTCTGCCTCAAAAAATCCAGGGCTGGAAGTTTGGCTCAGTGCCTTAAGAACCTGCTCTGGCAGGCGCGAGGTTGTGAGTTCAATCCCCGGTGCCGCAAAAAAAAAAAAAAAAAAAAAAAAAAAAAAAAAAAAAAAAAAAAGCAAATTAAAACAACACTGAAATTCCATCTCACTCTATAAAGAATTACTATCATCAAGAAATCAACAAATAACAAATGCTGGAGGGGCTGTGGGGAAAAACGAACCCATCTCCACTGTTAGTGAGAATGCAGACTGGTGCAACCACTGTGGACATCAGTGTGGAGATTCCTCAAAAATCTAGGATGGGGCTGGGGATAGAGCTCAGTGGCCTAGAGCCTGCCTGGCATGTGCAAGGTCATTAGTTTGATTCTCAGTACCAAAAAAATGTTTAAAATGCTAGGATTAGAGGTCTCATTCAGCCTAGCTATTCCTCTTCTGGGACTCTTCACAAAAAATTCAAAGCATCATACCACAATGATATATATGTACCCATGTTTATAGCAGCATAATTTGTAATAGCTAAATCTTAGAAACAACCCAAGTGTCCACCAACTAAACAATGGATAAAACAGATGTGGTATTTTTATACAATGGAGCACTACTCTGCCATAAAGAAGGAAAAACTGAAGACTTTTATAGGGAAATGGATGCAACTCGAGACCATACTTATAAGTGAAATGAATCAGACTCACATGTGTTAGCATTGTATTGTCTCCCTGATATGAGGAAGTGAAAGAGTAAATGAGGTCTAAAACATACAAGAGATACTGTAAAATAGGAAAAAATTGTTTAGAAGAAGAAAGGAACTAGAATGGTGGACGGGGAAAGGGAGAAAAATGCAAGCTAGCTATAATATTAATGTCTCTTAGTTCATTGAAAAGGAAGGTTCATGGCAATAACAATTGGAGAATTTTTATGCCCATATCTCGTATTGTGAGTAACTACTTTGAAGATGACAATATGTAGTGTATAACTATGCTTATTCCCCTATTATTTTGTTATGAAATTCTTTTTTTCCTTTTTTCAATAAAATAAAAAAAATAAAGAAAAGAAAATAGAAAGACCTTTTTTAACTGAATAGGGGAAGAAGGAATGGAGAGATGCAGAGGGAGGGGAGGAAAAATTTCAGCAAAAAAAGAATTTAGGAAATGGAAAGGGGACAAAGAGTTGGATAGAACAGGGAGTAAGAAGAGGGATCAAGGATTAAAAATAAAAACAAGATATATTTATGTACCATGATAAATGTAGTTTGTATATACCATGAACATACAGTAATTTTAAAAATAAATTTTAAAACAAACAAAATGAATTTTTAAAAATAAATTACAGAGTCTGTGACTACTAGCCTGAAACACCAAGACGAAAATGTTTGTTCTTCAACTGTTTATGGGTGGAATCTTCAGGATAGTCCTCAAATTTTTCTTTTGGACTCAATATGGGCAAACTGGGAAGGAAAAAACAATATTCTAAACTCAGGTAAAAGAAAATTTGCATAGTAAGACCTCAGAAGACAGGTGATCCAGAGAGGTGATGGGTTCTCAGTATCAAGAAGCAAACTCAAAGGCTTTTATCCAGAGATAGTTTCTACTGTGTCACAAGTAATGTGGCATAAGTTCCCAGTACAGCAAAGCATGATAATAGCAATCATGTGAAAACTTCCTGAACCCTCACTTCCTTCCCTAGTGTATTACATGAAAAGCCAGTCACTGAGCCAAGCTGTGAGAAAAGTGGTTGTTGACAAAAGTAATGTGTATTCTCTTTGATTACAGGATATGCTTCTCTATTTAATGAAAACAAACACCAGGGAAAGGGACAATTTTAATTCAAATTAAATTTAGACTCTTTTAACTTTTACAGTGGTCCAGGAACTGAAATTTGAGAGGCTCCCTGAGAGTCCACAGGAAAAACTGAAAATATGGGCTTGTAGATTAGACTTAAAGAGGTCAGGAAGTGAAAAACACACTTTATAACATGCATTTCAGAGTTCTTATTTCAATGAATTGGTTATAGATATACACAATAAAGGGAGGTATTATTTATTAAGAATTTAAAGTCCAATAGCATTTTCATTCTATGGTTTTAGAGAACCTTTCTTGCCCAACACTTTTTTAATAGCAAGTTGGACATCCTTGTTTCTAAGGCTATACACCATGGGGTTCAGCAAGGGAGTGACAATGGTATATGTCACTGTTACAAGCCTGTCCTTGTTGGACACGTAACTTGCAGTTGGTCTCAGGTAGATGAAGGAAGCACAACCATAATGGACAACGACAACAGTAAGGTGAGAGGCACAGGTGGAAAAGGCTTTCCGTTTGCCCTCTGCTGATGGAATCTTCAGGGTAGTCTTCAGAATGCAGAGGTAAGAAACACAGATAAAGGAAAAGGGAACCACAAGTACAAGAACCCCACAGATGAATATAACCAACTCACGAGCATCTGTCTTTGTACATGCCAGACGAATGACTGGTGAGACGTCACAGAAGTAGTGGTTGACTATGTTGGCACTACAGAAAGGGAGGCTGAAAACTAAATTTACCACAATAAGTGAAGCCAAGAAGCCTCCAGTCACACAGGCAGTTGCCAATTTCCCACATACCCGCCAACTCATAAGGATGGGGTAATGCAGAGGGTGACAGATGGCAGCATAGCGGTCATAGCCCATCACACCTAAAAGGAGACAGTTGGTAATAGCAAAGCCAAGGAAGAAGAACATCTGAGTAGCACAACAGGTAAAAGAGATTGTTCTGGCCACAGAAAGTAGGTTGATGAGCATCTTGGGTAGGATGACAAAGGTATAGAATGTCTCAGATGTTGAGAGAATGCCAAGGAAGAAGTACATTGGTGTGTGGAGCCTTTGATCTAGACGTATGACACTGATAATAGTGGCATTACCGCTAAGGATGACTAGGTATAAAAAAAGAAAAACCACGAAGAGAGCAAGCTGAATTTCACCAAAGCTTGAAAAACCCAGTAATAAGAACTCAGTGACCATAGTGAAGTTTTCTGCCAACACCTACAGAAAGAAGAAAGAAGACATTTTCAAGTATATGACAAAAGAATGCGGGGTCTGTGTTCCCTTCAAGGGAACCAGGAAAGAACATTGCTTCATTTATCTTTTCCAATTTCCAGTAACCTCTCCTTTTTTAGCTTATAGTCCCTGCCTGCATCTTCAAATCACATCCCTTCCTCCAATTCTCTGATTGGTTCTTTCACTTTTAAGATCTCTTCTGGATACAGTGGGTCCATCAGAATAATGCAGCATAGTTTCCAAACTTGAAAGTTAGTAGATTGCATCTGCAACCATAATTTCCCTTTTTAAGAATGTCATATATGATATTCTTAGATTCTGGGGGTTGGAACGTGAACATTTTTCAGTGTTCATTATTTTGCCTAGTACATTTAGTAAAAAAAGAAAAAATCCAAAAACAAAGTTAAGAAAATGATTTCATTTACAGTAGCATAAAAATTTGGAATTAAATTTAAAGAAGGGCAAGACACACACATAGAAAATAAGCAATCATTATTTCTTCTCTCATTATAATTTTGTATCCCTTGACAAACATTGCTGAGAGACATTAAAGTTTTGAGTAAATGAAGAATATCTATGTTAATTACAAAAGACAATGCAATAGTCAATTTCTATTATATTGAACTATAGATTCAACATAAGAATTATTGATTGCTAGTGGGTTCTTCTTATAAAGATTATCAAAAAATTTAAATATAAAGGAACCAGAATAGCCAAAGTAATTATAAAACATAATAAAGATGCAGGATTTATACCTCCTGACTTCAAAACGTCCATTAATGATAGAGTAAGCAAGAGCACATGGTACTGGCATAAAGGTACACGCATATGCCAATGGACAGAATTAGGAGCTCAGAAATTAAATACTCCAAATAACATCCATTATGAAAGTAAGTGGAACACCAAAGATGGTAAAAATTTACTTACAAAACATTATATATTTATATAGATATATATAACAAAACATATAAGTAATTCTTACAATTAAGTGATGAAACTAACACCCAACTGAAAACGAAATGGGCAATTTACATAGGTACTTCACCAATGCATGGCCATGAATGATATGCATATGAAAATATCCTCTATACCATTAGTTTTTGTGAAATCCAAATTAAGAGCCACAATGAAAGAACTGCTTGCATGCACCTGAATGACTACAACTAAAAAGACAGACACTTAAATGTACTGGTGAAAATGTGGAATAACTGAAATCTTCCCAGTTGCTGATAGAAATAAAAAATAAAGTAGTCACTTTAGAAAACAGTATGGCATTTTCTGAAAATACTAAACATAAACAACACATGATTCTTCATTTTTTATCGTATCTTCACAGATCATTATTGTACATATGTATGGAGTCCTAAACAATAATGTACTCCTTGAATATAATTACTAAATCAAGATTGTTAATGGAACCACTACCTCAAATATTTATCAATTTTAATGATAACAGCACTTGAAATACACTTCTTTTAATATGTTGAAGTGGAAAATACTCAATTTTTATCTATAGTCAACCTATTGTGCAAGAATTATTTTAGAAATCTTGCAAAGATAAATGTTCATGAGGTAAATGTCTCAACTGATGCATGGATAATCAAAATTTGGTATCGCCATAATAATGAATACCATTCAGCAATAAAAACTAATATACTAGTATATACCACATCATAGATGCGGCCAAGTACAAAAAGACTAAAAACGTGCTTATACAAAATGCAAATTATATTTATATAAAATATCCAGAAAAGGAAAATCTATACAGCAGAAAGAGCAGATTAATTATAACTTTGAACTGAAGGTAGAACAAGAGTTAACTAGAAATAGACAACACGTGTTTGGGGGATGATACAGTGTTCTAAAATTGGATTACAGTGATGGTTACACTCTACTATTAATTTTTAAAATTGAAATGGGTTTATATTATGGTATATTACTTTTAAATATTTGGAGGAGGAATTTAGAGATCATTTTGATTATTTCATTTGTGTGTGTCTACTTTAATCAGTAAATGGAAGGCTTTGAGATACTAGGATTTTAGGATTCATTTACTAGTCACCAATGTAGTCTTTTCCATGATCTTTACAGCATTTCTAGAAAATGTCACAGATCTTCAAAACAGTTTGTAAAACTTTGAATCATTAATTATTTGAATTTTCAGTATGATATTATTTACCATGCCAGCAAAGCCCAATTATTACTCTGACTCTCAATTAAAAATAGCCATAAATACACACAAAAAAGAAAGATGTGCTAAACTAACATAAGGAAAAAAAATAATTTAGGGTCAGATAATTTTCTTATAATAATATATATTCTATAGCTTTTAAGAAAAGAAGTCTATATGCATGAATATGGAATTGGAAAGTAAGTCCTATCAAATTCAATACAGAAGAATTGAATTACACTATAAAGTATGAATATTTATTTCATTTGTTCTCCTCACTGAACAACATTCAGCATTCAATAATGTTCAACAAAAATATACTGATTTTGATGAATTATTTGTATTTACATGCTTCATCACTATCTTCTGAAATATTCAAAATTGTTCTAATATTCTTTTCTCTTCCCTTCTGTTACCCATAATCAGCCCTATCCAGATGAATGTGGATTCTATCATCCCTAGAGCAAGCCACGGTCTAATTTAGTGTCCTTGAATTTTGGTGTATAAACTGCCTTTAGGAAAAGCATTGCATGTATACCAGAGGGCCATGAAAAGCAATGCAAATTGAAACTGGGAACTTGCAGCAGTGTTTTCTGCAGTTAAAAGGCAGAGAAAAATAGAGTACTTTTGATTTTCTACCATAAAAAAATGAAAATTTATTAAAGATGACAAGAATACCTTTAGCTATGTAGAATTCTATCCAGTAGCATTACTTTTTAAACCTGATCTCAATTTTTAACAAGTAGACATAAAGAATATCATAAAATCTTTTGTATGCATTTATTAACAAGTATTGACTGGAAAAATAGATTTTTGATCAAAGGAAAAAGAAAAAAAGCAATATGAAGTAAGACACTTGAACAAAACAGGAAAGGCAACTACACATTTGAATCAAATCATATTTAACAGAGTTAGCAATGATCCCTGAGTAACAAAACATGACAAAAGAAAATAACAAAAATAAACACAAAAAGAAGATAATGTTATCCATACTAGTGAAATATAATTAAACAAAATACAGAAATACTTTCAAGAGATTAGAAAGTGATAGTCGTAGAAGAAATATATGCCGACCTAATATGGCATTTAAGGAATAATAAGCAAATCCCCTGTTGTAAACTATTAAGAAAAACTCCCCTGAAACAAGACTTGTGTCTGTATTTGAAAATGATCCATCATCTTTTCATCTATTTCACATTCATGACTATCAAAATATTTATGAACACTGACCAAAAAAATCATCTAATACATAAAATAGTCCAACTATAAAATGTAAGAAAACTGATCTGTAACTTTGACCAAAAATACTGGTAACTAACAATAAAAAGAAAATTGTTTTTTCTTGGACGCAATATACAATGTATGATAAGAGTATTGAGATCTTTAAGAAATTCAAGGAAGAGTCTGACCAAGAAATACATGCATAGATTACTACCCTCATATACAAAAAATATGCAGGAATGTTAACTGGCTTTTTCTTGATTAGTTACTTAGATTAAGAGATTCATTCACCATGAGATGTGCGGTGAGCTTTCCAAGGAAAGAATTAGTGGCAGATTAATATAGCTACTATATAATAAACAAACCTAAATAAACAATAAATTATACTTAACTGAATAAATAAAGTTAATTTAATAAGTATACCTACCTATAAATCCAAGTCTAAAATAAATGAGAATGCTTTAAAGCATAGTATGTAAATAATATGTTCTTGACAAAATAAGAATTACACAATAAAGAGTGAATCAAGAAATGACAAAAAAAGCTTTCTTACTGCTACCTAAATAAGAAATGAAAATTAGATAAACCAACAGTGAATACAAAAAAAAAAAAAAGACAAGAAAATAATCAGAGATGCTTTCAAAGAAAAATACCCCTTTGCATAATATAGGACATTTCTATAATAGAATGATTTAAAAAGACTGAAAAATAGAGAGGAGTGGAAACTATAACAAACACAGACAAACTAGTTCAACAAAAGTTGTGGTCTTGATATTTAACAATTTAGGACTCAGGCCAGAACCAGTAAGTAAACAACAGAAAACAACAAAATATACTGTAAGGCTAATAGCTACAATTCACAATGAAATTGTTATCTGCTATACAACCTCAAAACTATAGGTGCATCTTCTGTAAGAAAGACATTACAAAATACATACAAGGAAGAAACAAGCAGACACTAAAAACGATAGCATCAACATACCATTCTATTTGGAAGAGATGAAGAAAAAAATAGAATGAAAGATTTGAGACCTAAATAGCAAAATCAGTAAAGTATATCCTATAGAAATATGTTGAACTTATATGAAATATTGAAGAATATAGACTTTGAAGTCACATCAGAAACTTCAACAAGTGTCACAAAGCGAAAAGTGTACAAACAATATTCCTTAATCTTAACCACAATGTGCTATAGATGTATAATAAAATAAAAAATATCTATGAGAGAATTTTTGAATACTTGTTTGGTCAAAGGGGAATTGCAAAGGAAATTTAAAACAGTTTTCAAATATGCAAAATGCAAATGACATAATTACACTCTGCATATCTGAATAAATGGCTACCTTTAAAGCAGTGATTTGAACCAAATTTGTGATTCAATTGTTTATATAAACAAAAATTTAATAAAAATTTAACAAATGTAAAACATCTCAACACCATCTAAATGGTTTACTCTTACAATATTAAAATAAAACATTTCAACAAATATAAAAAATCAATTTAAAGTTAAACTCATAATCCTCGAAGATCTTTTTATATGTTAAGAAAATGCAAAAAATTCTTTGATTTGAAAAAATGTGTCACTGCATTGAAAATCTAAAAGCTAAACATGATGAAATATCACAATAGTAAATAAAAATTGAGTACAAAATGAAACATTTATTCACAATAAAAGCACAACCAGAAATATTAGCAAGTAAACAACAAATGGAAAATTACCAAAAACAGTGTTATCATTCGCAATAAGCTTATAAATCAATGAAAAAATTAACTAAAATTCACAAAAATGTATGTATGCATAAGGTTTTAAAGTAGAAATAGAATGCATGAAGCATAAAATTACAAATAAATACAGGTGTCGATATAGAATTTATAAGCTAAGGAAACAAATCATCAATCTTATCAGAAAATTAACTTTTTTTACTTCTTCAAGCTCCTTGATTCCCATGTCTGGTGATTTTGTCATGAGTGATTCTTTCAAAGAGGCAGGAACTATTAAATCTGAAGAGAATCAGCATTTCTGAAAAGAAAAGTAAATACCTTGTGGCACTCTGTTTTTGACATGTTTGTTTTCCTCTTTCATTCTCAGGCTGAAGGAGAAATAGAAGAGACAAATTCACATCAGGCAGGGAATGACAGACTTTTTTTTAACCTACACCCATATTGGCTATGGAAGGGGATTACAGGAGATTATTGCACAGAGTAATTTGGGATACAGAATAAAGAGAGATACAGGAAGATATGACACAGTGTACATGGGAACAATTTGCAGATGAAAAGAAATAAAGAAAATAAATAGCAAAGGGTGTGTAGAAACAGCTCAACTGACAAGTGACAACCTTAGGGATGTTAAAATATGCATTTAACCAAGTACTGTCTCACCCAAAACCCTGTAATAAGCATTGCAAGCTTTATAACTTTTCAAATTTCTTAGGAGTGAGAGAGAGACAGAGACAGAGACAGAGACACAGAGTGGGGGAGAGAGAAAGAAAAAGATAAAAAAGAAAAGGAAAAGGAAAGTGAAAGAAAAGTTGTTGGTAACTGGGCTTCCTACAACACTCCAAAATCATCTCTTTTAGCCCACAGATCTAATATTGATGTTTTAATCAAATGGAAATTCATGTAGTTCATTGAGCATATGTCATATCAAAACAATGTCTTTGCCTGTATTTGGGCAGATGTTTTGAACTTTCAAATTATTTTCTCTCAAGACGTATTCCCATTCTTTAACACATAATTATTGGGTACACTCTAAATCTCTGCTATTTCACTAGTGATTTGGAACACATCATGGAACTATAACAATCCTTGTCTGAAACATTCATTATACAAATTCCCACAATCTACAGAAACCTAGATAATGATCCTCTTTCAAAAATATAATATGAAATCTTATAAAGGAAAAACCAGATTGCTGTTTGTTTGAGAAAAGTTTATGGGCCAGGCACCATTTAATCATGTACATCTTTCTAACCTCATCAACATCAGAGTTTCTAGCTAATAAAAATATTCAATCTGAATATCAATGACTAAGTAAATTAGCACACGAAAAACTAATTACAGTTGATTTATAGATATTTTCCGTGTAGTTATGAAGTCACCTCTAGTGAACACAAAAGAAAGATGATGGTTTATATAATGAAGAAAATACTAGATGTGGAGCAAAAAGGACATAAATTAACAATTTTTCTTTCAGCATTTTACTTGAGCACATAATTTAACCTTCCTAAGTTTTAGTTTTCTCTCCTAAAAGTTTGGAAATTATGAGGGTTACTAGATAGTGTATGTAAAAGATATATCCCATAATTATACATTAAAACCCTAATAAAATATTTGCTTCTTTTCTTCCTTTCTTCCTTCTTTTGTTATTTCCTTCCTACCTTCCTTTCTTCTTTGCTTCATTGCTTGTTAATTATAGAAAAAGGCTCTACAATCATCCTAAATTATTGTTAATGTTACTTTCTTTTCCTTGCCATAAAACTTCAGCCTGGGCACAATCTTGTGTACTCCTCTGATGTTTTCCCCAATATTTCCCTCCAATTTTTCAATATTATGTGTTTGTTCACACTAGTTTTAAAAAGATCTCAAGAATTTTGGAGTGGAACGTAAGTGGAAAGGCATAACTAGTTATCATCTTTGAGAGATCCTAAATGTACTCCAGAGATTTCAGGTCCTTTATTTTCTTCAGTCCACTTATGAATTCAGAAGACTGAATCTCAAAATGAAAGAGTTTCACATTCCCCAAAACATAGGTCTGCTATATAGAAGAATGCAATGTCCTGCCTCCTAGTCATAGCTTATGACCTTTATGAAGATATTCAAGAAATGTGCCACATCTGGCACATTCTCAGTACATTACATGTCTTTCTTTCATTCTCTAAAAAATTTTAAATCAGCAACAAAAGACTTACCAGTTCATTCCTCAAAAACACAGTCATTGTGCCTTTTCTTTATGGCCTGGCCAGCTACAACCCTTATGACTCTTACTAATAAACTATTTTTCCTAGTAACCAGAATTAATGTCGATGTCTTAATTGGTAATTTTATTAACCAGTACCCTAAATAGCCACTGCTACATTGCTTCTGACACAAATTCAGTCTCTACTCAATTAACAACTATGATCCCAGGGGTAAATGGACTTCAAGTCTCTTTTGCCAAATAATAAATCATGGAGTAGACTCAGTAAAGTATTTCTTTACCTGTTTTAGACTCCTTAGATATGAGACTCACTCCCTCATGAGACCACTGGACACTATCAGCAGAAAGAGGAAAAGGTCCTTGGTCTTCTTCCTATAGTTTATGCTTTTGTTAACCCTTTGGATGAAAACAATAAGGTCCTTGCTCTTTGACTCTCAAGTTATAGACTGTATTTCAAGGGGAGAAATAGATTTTGAGAAATGACAGATGAACAGATTGATGATGCCCTTTAGATCCAGTGATAGCAGCAAAGAGCAAAACTGGGAGTTGGGACATCATGTGGGAGCACTCAATTGCAGAACCCAGAAACATCATACATGCATTTTGTTAATTTCCAGGCATGTATTTAGTTTCTAGCTTCTGCTATGAACTGTGTTGTAGTCACATGATTCAAGGTTAAATAATTGATATTCTCTATCTTATTTTTTTCAGAAAAATGTCTTGCAGATATTTATTACTGCTCTATATCTTTTTGTTTTCTTAATGTTGTCTTATTTATTCATTTTAAGGAGAAAAAAAGATAAACAAACAATGAAACTGAGTTACCAAACAGGTTAGTAGGGCATTTGCAATAGTTGATGCATTGCATATTGTTGTCTTTGTAGTAGTTATTCAAAGTACAGGATATAGGCATGACATCTTGCAGACCCTTATGTGTAAAAGCTGTCTCACTAGTGTAAGAAACTGAACAAGTAAACGGGATCTGATATTCTCTGTCTTAAGAAATTAAATTCCCATTGGAGGCAAAAAAAAAAAAAAGCAATGATTTCAGAATCCCACAATGAGGGTGAAGGAAGGAAGATTAGATGTGTGCGTCACTATGGGGACATATAGAAAATAGTCTTGAGCTAGATTGTAGAGATGAACAACATCATAGAAAAAGTTACATTTAAATGAAGCTTTTAAATCTGAATAATCAGATAAATGATTAAGAATAAATAAATAGGAGGGAAGTGTAAAGTTGGGGAAACAAAGGATATATCAATTTGGACAGCAATACTTTGGTATGAATTTTAATTTAAAGAGATAATTTACCTTCAAATCTGTTAGGAACTATTTAAGATTTTGTAATCTGGAATGCTGTCTGATACTTCTATTTTAGAAAATGATGACGACAAAGATGATAATAAATCCTTAAATACTGTTCACGTTATGCTAGACATTATTCTAAGTGCTTGTCATATTATCTAATTTAATCCTCACAAAAATCCTAAAACTTTCTTGTCAACAGTGTGAATACATTCCAGACCACTGGACTTCACGTTCTTACAGTGATCCAAAAAAGACAGGATTATACCGTGGAAACAGAAGCAGAATGTTTCAGAGGAACTTTTAAGGAATAGTGCCTTTAGAAATGTGATGGCTGATTTAACATATAGTGAGAGGATTTTAAAAAGAATAGATAAAGATGATTTCTATGCATGTGGCCTGACCGCCTGTTAGGCTGTAATTAATCTTCACCTGATTCAATGTAAAGATGAAAGAGCAAGTTTGGGAATAGAAAATGGACAGATAAGAGGACCATTTGTAAGACAGGCAGCTCTGTCATGTGAGTGCATGTGACAAAACCGAATTAACAAACTCATGCTTAACATATAAATTCATGCCATCAAGAAATTCAAATTCATTGCAGAGAAAGGAAAGAAAAAACAGTTTTGCCCCAGAGCACAAGGGAAAAAAGCAAAAATAGACAGATGAGATTGTATCATAGTTACAAAACACACAGTAAAGGACCATCAATCAGAGTAAAGAGGCAACCTACGGAATGGGAGTATGCATGTTAACCATACATCACTTAAAAGGCTCACATCCAAAATACTTAACTTGCTGGCATTTATTATTTGGTTTCTTGAAATACCACAAGAAATTTTAAAGAGTCAAATAATAGAAGCAAAAATGGAATGATGGCAGACCGCCATGTGTAGGGTAAGAGGTGTGGGTGGTTTGAGGAAATAATGGCCAAGTGGTACAAAAGATTGGCTACTCTAACATGCACCATGCTACTATACTTAATAACAATGCATTGTATACTTGAAAACTTCCTGTATATTTCAGATGTTTTCATCACACAAAAAATATGCATTCGAGGAGATATACATGTTAATTAGATTGATTTAGCCATTACATAATGTATACTTATACAAAAATATCATGTTATGCACAGTGAATACATGTCATTTTTATTTGTCAGTTAAAAATATAAAGAAGTTGTACTGGTCTTCTTTGCTTTCCTCCAAAACATTGAGATCTTTCTTGTCTAAACAGTTAACTGTATATTGTTTTTCTCCAATAGAACATCTTCAAATGATAGTTTTTACCTGGTGAGTCCTATTAGCCTTTCAGGTTATATGTTAAATGTCAACTCCTCTAATCAACCAGTTGCACATCATCCAATCTAAATAAGTTGTCCTTCATTCTTCCCCCTTCTGACTCCTGTATGTAACCTTCTTACAGAGACTGAAATTGAACACCTGGTATGGTATTTTTCTAAATTTACCCACCTACTAGGGAGTCTTGAATCAGATCATAAGGTTTATGAGGCTGGAGATCCAGTATATTTCATTCACAATAAATTTCTATCTGGCAGTACTATTTGACACATATTTAAGAAAGAATATAAATTTGTTGAAATGATAAAATATATCTGCATGCTAAGACAACACAAAGAAATCAGCATTTAATCCCATCTGTGAGGGCAGCAGGCACAAGGGAAGTTTAAAATGAGAGCTGAGACTGTCTTAAAGCATAAATATTAAGTAAAGAAGAGTAGGTATTTAAAAAGAAAAACTGCACATGAGAATATAGAAGCATCTCTACTTGGGGATGAGAAAATCGTTGGTTAACTTCAGAGTACACGACTAGGAAAATAAGGGAAGTGAATAATAAAATCTTTGAAATTACTAGTTATTGACAGATGGGCAGAGACTCCATTATAAATGAAAGCTAATAAAAGACATTTGACATCATCTTATTATGACTAAAGGAGTCACTGGGAAATACTTCCATGGGCTTTCTGGAATTCTGGAACTCCAGCTTTTTTCAATCAATATTAACTCAAGTCACTTGCTTAGGATTACTTAAGGTGCTTTAACAATTTGTGCAATATTAGTAGCTTCTTTGAGGAGAATTAATAATTAAAATATTCAGGGGTATATATGGAAACTAAGAAAAGATAACATGGGAAGGATACACATAAACATAGGATGAAGATAACAGACAGAGGTTCCAAGCTCAAATGAAAAAACCCAAGTAAAGGCAAAAATATGACAAGGAGAAGATTCAGGCCCAATATGGGCCTCTAACAGTCACTTCAAATCAAGGCAGTGAAGGTTGCTTATTGTCTTTAAGGAAGGGAGTTTGGCCAGGGGTTTAGCTCAGTGGCATAAGAGCCTGCTTGGCAGGCACGAGGTTGTGAGTTTGATCCCCGGTACTGAAGAAAAAAAAAAAAAAAAGAAAAAGAAAGAGGGTGGAGAAAAGCCAATTTTCTGTTTCTATTCATTAGAACAACATAGTTTAAATAGTCTTTTGCTCTCCTTACTTGCTCACATCAGCATGATTCTGATTTTACTCTCATATTAGTCTTTGAGTGATCAATATTTAGTAAAGTAAATAATAATCAGCATTTTGAGAAACTAAATGATTCCATTCCTTATTTTCTCAAACTTGTTAGAGTGCTACTAACAGGAGATTGTCAAAGTGACAACTTCCTTCAGTTTCATTCTCATATGTAAAATGTTCTTCTTTAGAGCACAGTTGGAAAAATAAATGAGAAAATAAGTGAAAACATATATTTTCTGGCACATAGTGTTAACTAATAGGTAAAAACTGGTTGTTTAATTAATAGGATATGAAGCCTGTCTCATTGTTCTTCGAAGGGCTGACTTAAATTCTTTATTTCTCAGACTGTAAATCAGTGGATTGAACAATGGGGTGAGAATGGTATAAGACACAGATATTAGAGTGTCTTGGCTTGAAGAATAATTGGTCTCGGGCCTTAAGTAGATGAAAGAGGCACAGCCATAGTGAACAATGACCACAATGAGATGGGAGACGCAGGTGGAGAAGGCCTTGTATCTTCCAACAGAGGATGGAATTTTTAGAATGGCTGAGATGATGCGGACATAGGAGATCAGGATAAGTAACAGTGGAATAACTAAGACGAATACACCAAGCATGAATATGACCAGCTGACTGAGGTGGGAGTGGTGAGATGCTAGTTTGAGGACAGGGGAGATGTCACAGAAAAAGTGACGGAGCTGGTTGGAAGAGTGGAAGGGCAAGTGAAATACCAGGGAGGTGGTGACCACAGAGACAGTGAAGCCACAAGCACAGGCAGAAAGCACAAGTCCCACACATGCCCCATGTTTCAAGAGCACCGTGTAGTGCAGAGGGTTACAGATGGCCACGTAGCGATCATAACCCATGGCTGCCAGCAGGAAAGAGTGAGAGCAGCCAAGGAAGAGGAAAGTGAACATCTGGATGGCACAGCCCAGGAAGGAGATGGTCTTCTTCTCAAACAACAAGTCAACCAGCATCTTGGGCACAATCACAAATGTGTAGCAAGTTTCAGAGGAGGAGAGGACAGACAGGAAGAAGTACATGGGGGTGTGAAGGGCTCTGTCCAGCACAATGGTGGAAATGATGATGGCATTGGCACCCAAAGTGAAAAGGTAGACGAGCAGAAATATAACAAAAAGCAGCCTCTGGAGGCTGGCCAGAGCTGAAAAGCCCAGGAAGACAAATTCTCTTACCATGGTTTCATTAACCCTCTCCATAGAGAGTACTTCTATACAGGAAAGTCACGGACAGAGATGGAAGCGGAGATCCAGAAGGAAAGCAGAAATGTATGAGAAACGCAATACAAAGTTTGCAGGTAGCAGGTATTTTCAGATAATTGGTAGAATTCCTTCATTCTCTCTATGAACTCTAAAAGAAGAATTGATGCTAAATATGAAACAGAATTGCTGAACTTAATTGGGAAGATTCCTCTGATGTAAAGAAGAGGTTATCTCTCTTGCCAGCAATTAAGAAACTAGTTCACAATTCTTCCTTTTGTCTTTCATATGCATTATTGTTCTTTTCTTGCTCAGCATAAGTTCAAGGAAACCAAGTCTGCAAAGATAAAAAAAAAATACTGTCAAATTTAGTTATCTGAATCTGATCAGAATGTAGAGCAAAAGAATGAATACTGCTGAGACACAAACATAGTTGCTTCAGTTTCCCCAACCACAAAATAGGAAGGGAGAAGAACAATCATTTTGTTTTGAGGAATTATCCTCATCTATAATCAAAACGTTTTGTTTTTGCATTTTTTTTTGCAATAGCAACATTCTGCTTGATAGTCCTTAACCTAACTTATTGGATATTTCTGAAGTATATGGCATCTAATCCCTGAAATTTGGAAATGAAAATGTTTTTTTCTTTCTTACTACAAATTGACCCTGCCCATAGTTTATAAATTCTATCTTCAAATGTATACTATTACTTATTACTGTTCCTTATTATCAATATTATTATATATTAATATTATCACCCACTATTCTTACACAATATCGCTACTACAGAATAAAAATAAAGTCCACATGTAAAATAAAGTCCACATCATTTGCATTTCCACTGCATGCATACGTACATGCATGTGTTATCTAATTATGCTTTCTATGTCAAAAAAGGCAAAAGTTTCCCCATATGATAAGTACTCCTAGGCAAATGGACTTTATCCATTACAAAAGTCTCAGGAAAGTCTAAATTTATGGCCATTGATTATCTTTCTTTTGTCACTTTGCTAAAACATTTTCATCTGGTGTCACTGACCATTAGTCCACTTCTAACTCTTACTGTGCTATCCACTTAATGCGGTGTAAAAATAGACCATAGAAGCAAGAATTCTCTGATTCTGAAATAATATCTGTATCTTCAAATACCAAGTAAATCGAATTTGATTATTAGTTACTTATATTCACACATACAGTCAGCTGACTCTAGTCATACAGGTTTTTACACAGTATTAAGACAGTCCCATATGCTAATTAGATTGTGGAATGTGTTTTTGTCTTTAATGATGTGTAAAGACCCACCTCTCCAGTTCATCTGAGAAGACAGCCCTATCTACTTAAAATGACATCAGGGGCCACACACAAGACCAGAAAAATAGAAGTTCTCTTGAAGTCAAATAGCCACATGCTATAAAATGAATATGAAAGATTCCTTGATGTGGAGTGAGAATATGCAGATTTTTGAGTGTCTCTTTGTGTTACTTTGGAAGCCTTACTTAAATTGATTATTCAATTTCTTTATTGTAAAATTAAGCAAGAACTGGTAAGCAATACTGAAACTGTCAGGATGTATGGAAGATACTGAAGCAGAGGCTTCTTGGATAATATTTGCAAAAGCAACTTTGGCCTTAGCAAGCAATCAAGCACTATAATCCTTAGCAATTGCTCTAACTTGGAAAGTCAGAGATCCCCTATTTTACAGGACCTCAAAAAACCCATTATCATGGTATTCTAGAATTCAGGTTATTACCCTTGGAGATGATACTTCTGAGTCACATATTTCTAACTTCCCAGATATTCCACTCGATTTTTTATAAATTAGATTTAATTAGAAAAATATTTGAGAATTTCTACTTGTCCTCAAAATATGAACAATTTACAAAGATTTCATTTTCTCAAATTTTGAGAAATTCTAATATTCATCTTCCCCAAACATCGGTTAATTAGCCAAAAGAAATCATTTAGACAGCTTCCAATGATAAAGAAGTAGAACTTTTATCTTCTTAATTACACAAGAAAAATTTGAATTTCTCAAAATTTTCTAACTAAAATGTAATTTAATTAACATATTTCATTTATAGTTAAAATGTACATCCATGAGTAGACAGTTGAGAGAAGTAATGAAAAAAGAGAGAGAGAACACTGAAGTATATGATTCATTTAATCCAAGAGTCAACTAATTGAATAGAAAAAAAGACAAAAGAGGAGACACCTATCTAGAAACATTAGTGACCCAGTATTTCCACCTAGAAAAATTCAGAGAACCATAAAGACCATTCCCATTCACATGTGTATCTGAGATTAAAAAGTAGTACCTGATTCTCTTTTTTATCTCTGTCACTTACCAGAAATGCCATCACTAATTTCCATAAGGAACAAGAAAGAAATATTCTCAAGCACTACCTATGCTTCAGCTCTGGGTCCCCTAAATCCCCAAACAAAATCATTTACACTGCTCAGTAAGGGCCTCCAGTGCTCTCATCATGACAATTCTCTAAGAAGCAGCTATTTGGTACTGGGATTCCCCAGCATAGTAGAATCTCAGACGCTGATTAGAACCTGAGGAGATGGCAGAGGAGAGGGAATCTGCCTAATGACAGAAGGCCTTATGTGCATCAGTGGGGCTGGTCTTCTACATTCATTGAGACTCTTGGCTTCTCCAATCAAGACACTAGTTTTAGAGATTTTGGTGGCCAACTTTGGTTGCGGTTATCAGAAGTATGTGCTGCAATCACTGGACTCCTGAGGCTAAGTTTCACTGCCCTGGAGATATTACCTTGAGTCTAATTAGTAAGCAAGTTAGTTTCGGAGAAATAATATGTGTCATTAGTTTCTCAAAGGTGGCCTTAGCTGAGGAGCCTGGGGAGAAAAAGCCATGAGTGTAATTAGTCCACACATGCGTTGGAAATTCAGTCCGTCTGTCATGGATTCTGAAGCAGAACCCACCATGGTTAAGAATGTAGTGCAGCAAACCAAGTGTTGACTTTTTATTGAACTTTAAGTTAAGGGACTGATGCCTTTGTACAGTTGCTCTCAATGTCAGTGTTTGTATGAATAAAAATAGGCATAATCACAAATTTATCTTCCAGGTTCACTGCTCTCAGAGATTCTAATTTGAATTGGGATATAAAGTAAAAACCTAAATTTTTAACAAGTATTTCCAATCTGGTTGCACTCTATCACCAAATTGCTTGTTTTCACATTACTACAATAACTTAAGTATTACATAGTAGCCAATTTCATCCTAACATATAATCAATATAATTACAATATAATCACTTCTTAGATTGTGAAATCAACCTGAGGCTGTGCAAGCATAACACAATTTTGAAAAAGGACAAGTATACACAACCTCATGTTTCCTAAGTTGCCTCAGTAATAAAAACAGCATTCTACTGGTATAGAAAGAGATACATGGTGTGAAGAGATGAAATCCTTTTCATCTTAGAACTTATTTTATGTACAGTGTATTTGTCATCTTGATCTTGTGCATAACTGATCTCATAAGTAAGTGACAAATATCATAATTATTTAGTAAATGATGCTGGAGGACTTGGACCCATGTCTGTGACCCATAACGCAGAAAAGAGACCGGCTGGTGGAGCAATGAAATGGTTTACGTGAGGCTCCAATACAGAATCAGTTCTGCAACATCGTCTGAAAAAGCCCCACGTATCTATTCCAAGTGATACATACTCTACCCCATCAACAAGTGACTTTTATTGTCTATTAACAAGAATATAGACAGCTATGAATTAATATGGGGGAGCTAAAATTATTCCATTATGACCCCTAATGATGCATGCACACAAGTTTGAGCCTTGTAGTTAAGAAGTTATTACCCACAGAGTGTTTCTTTCACAACAAAACATAAGAATGCAATTGAGATTGCCCTGTGATTACTTCTGCCTGCACTGGTCTACTGTAGCAGTCATCTATAGGCAGAAATGAACCAGCCAGAGACTGGTTATATTTTTTAAGAAAAACATAGGGCAGAGATGAGAATGAACAACAGGTGTTCCAGAGCATGTCTTATTCATATAGAAGGCAAAATTTAATAAAAGAGTAACACAGTCTAATATGAGCAAAGTAATCGATGGCTCAGAGCCATTGGGATTGTTGGTTTCCAAGCTTAGTTCAAAGGAATATTGATTGGTGGAAGAAAAAAATGTATAAATGTCATTAACAGCTATGAAATTAGCTACTGAAACAAGAAATGGAGCTATTATTTTATTTTCTTTCTTTCTTTATGATGCTTGTATTTTATATATTAATCATATCCCATTTTTTTCCCAAGCATACTGTTTTATATAAAGTGTGCCAATGTCAAACCTTGTGATTCTGTCTTTAAAGAAAAGAGTATCAATGAATAATTAACCTGTATCTCCCTTTTTGGAAATTAATATGCCTCTAGGAAGCATATTTGCATAATATTTATTACTAGATTTTGGAATTAGACATGTACAGAAAGTTGCATATGGATCCTGGATATGCAAAAGGAAATCTTTTGTTTCTATGTTTTCTGATCTTCAGTGTCACATGTACACAACTAAATTCTTGACTGTACTACACTGTAGTGAAAAAAAAGTCCTCCTACTGTAATTCTAGATTCTTTGACCATATTCTCTTGCCAGAAGAATTTCACAAATTTCACAAATGGGTGCATTCATAAGACATTTGGATGATGAAAAAAGAAAGGCAAGATTTTTGTTTTGTCTTGTCTTGTCCTGTCCTTTCCTGTCTTGCCTCATCTTGTTTGGCATGATAAGCCAGCACTTGCAGATGACAGCGATATGACTTTTGCCTTTGACCTGAAGAATTCTTGAGGGTCTCCCATCCGTGCTATCATACCTAATACCATCTGTGGGGGCTTCCTGTGATGTTTTCAATTCTGAAATTTAGAATGGCCTTCATAGCATTTTATTCCTCTGACCTTCCAACATGTCTCTCTTTGTTACTGGCCACTCGAGTCTGTTCACAGAGGTTCATTTGCTTGTCACGGACAAAACAAAAGACCATTTATTTTGGTGAAAAGGAAAAAAAGACTGGTTTAAAGTTAGCTCCCAGGAGATGGAGGAGTCTCATTCTCCTCCAGTCCACATCTCCCTATGTTCAAGTGTGTATCCTTTCTAAGGAACAGAGGGTAGTGGGAATACCATGTCCAAGCTTGCTTTATCACTCCCAGAAATACTTCAGCTCTCTCCTTTTCCTGTGGAAAGGAAACTGGGCCTGGCTACCTGGGGCCAGCATCTGCATGTTCTGTTCCTTCATCTGGACTGAGGAGAGGAAATGTTGGCATTTGCACCCTGGGCCTAAGTGTGATAAGAAGTCAGTGTCTCTTAAAAAAAAAATTCTAAATTTTTATGGTTCATTTTAGGTCGAATGGAACCACTAATCCTAGTGTTTTTGGGACTCTCCATACTGATTTCCACAGTGGTTGCAGCAGTCTTCACTCCCACTAATGGTGGAGAAGGGCTCATTTTCCCTCATAGTCCCACTAGCATCTGCTATTGGCTGATTTCTTGATGATCACTCTTTTTTCTAGAGTTAGATGGAATCTCAGTGTTGTTTTAATTTCTAGAGTTAGATGGAATCTCAGTGTTGTTTTAATCTGCATCTCTCTAATAATCAGTGATATGAAGCATTTTTTATGTATTTATTTGCTGCTTGTATTTCATCTGAGATGTTTGTAGTCATGTTGGACACTCATTGTTGGATTGGGTCTTCAAATCTGGGGAGTCTGATTTTTTTCAGTTCTCTATATGTTCTAGATATAATCCTTTGTCTGAAGGACAACTGGCTAAAATTTCTTCCCACTCTGTGGGTTGCCTTTTTACTTTGTTGGTGGTTTCTTTTGTTGTGCAAAAGCTTTTCAAGAGGATGAGACACCAGTTATTAATTCTTTGTATTATTTCCTGTGCAATCAGGGCTTGACTCATGAAATCTACAATAGATATTGTAAAATGGGAAGAAACTGTTCAAAAGAAGAGGAACTATGGTTGACAAAGGAGGAAAGGAAGAAAGGGAAAAGAAAAAAATGGTTAAAAAAGGATAAAATGGGAAAAAAAGCTTTGTATATAGGGAGGGGAAGAGGAGTTGAAGGGAGGAGAGAGGATTGGGAAAAAAAAGAAGAATCAAAATATGTCATGCACAGGTACAAGTTCCCTATGATGAATATGATCATTATGTATATCTAAAATGCACCAATAAGCTTAATTTCAAAAAGGTCCATTTTGTTGTGCTGTTTATACAATTACATAAGTACCTAGAGAAATTTCTGTCCCCGAAAGTAACACTATTCAAATCTACCTCAATCTTGCATTAGAAATAAGAAGTTTCCTTTTTTGCTGCCCGTGCAACAATGATATAAGTGTCATTTCAATATATAGTTAAAAGTTTTGGTATTATAAGCTACAAAATGAAACTATTCTCTGAGCAATAGTTAATACCTTTCTCATTATCCACAAAATGAATATGTTGAGTTGACATCTATACATATTTCAAATTTTAATATGCATTGTATTAGAATCTCATCAAAAGCTATATAAATCTATAATTTTGCTAGCTTTATATGAATATGCTAATTTTTCCATGGCATGTATAATGTTACTATTATTCCTTTGGATTCTAGCCAAGATGAGGGATAAAAATGATACTCTGCCTCCTTTAACATTTCTTTATTAATAGAAATAAAACATTTTAGATGCATGTATCAGATATTCATATCAATTTTCTATTCATATCACCTTCCTATTTTTTCCATAATTTTTCTTTATAGATTTGCAAGATTACTTTGTTCAAGAATTATATTTGACCTAGTAGTTAAAAAGTATTCCATTTTGCCTTTTCTTTTTATTAGAATACTTTTTATATTAAAAATTAACAATGAAAGTGTTTACAATATGGACCATGTTTAAATGTGCACAGTTGGTGAGTTTTGACAAACACAACCAAGCAACAACCACCCAATCAAGTTACAGAGCATATCTATAATCCTCCAAACACTTTTTGGTGAATCCTACCAAGCCCTAACCACAGAAAAACAGAAATCTGTATTCTGTAGATATTTCTAGTCATTTTCCAATATAAATGGAATCATAAAGTATGTTTACTTATCTGTCTTATTTCTTTTGTTAGCAAAATATTTTTGAGATTCATTTTTTGTACGGCGTTTGCCAGTTCACTCTTTTCATTGCTTACCAATATTCCATTTTATGAATAGACTACATTTCATTCATTTGTTGACCTGTTGAAGGACACTTGGGATATTTACAGCTGAAAGGTAATAAAAATAGAACTATTAAAAACATTAGTCAACAAGTCATTGTATAGACAGCTAAGTTCATTTATCTTTGGTAAGATATAGATTTGAAAGACTATATATTAAGATTTAGTTATTTATGAACTTTAAACTGTTTATTAAAAAAGTTTTATCATAATTCATTCCCAACAATAATGTTATCGATATTGTTATTTAACATCCTAACCAACTCTTGGTTTTATCAGTCTATTTCACGTGCAATTTTATTTTATTGTAACTTTATTATGCATTACTTTGAAGACAAATTATGTTTAGCATTCTTTTCATGTTCTAATTGGCCATTTCTACATATTACTTGTGAATTAAGCTTTGAAATCTTTGGTCATGTTTTAATTTATCTGTTATCTTTTTCCTTATAGGAGATGTTTTTATGTTCTAGACGAAACCCTTTATCAGATATATATTTTGTAAAAATGTTCTCCTAGTATGTGGATTACCCTTTCATCCCATCAAACCTCTTTTTATAACAATTTAATTTTGTTTAGATTAGTAAGTTATAAAATGTATACTTTAAAATTGTATGATTCAATTTTTTATGTGATTCAATTTATGACACTATATTTATGGTACATGACTTATGTCTTCTAATAAATCTCTGCCACTGCAAGTTGCAAAGATTTTTATTCAGAATTTTTTTAAATTGGCATACATTTAGAATTTTGAGAATGTTGTGTAGGTAAGTTATGTATATAATACAAGATTTGTGTTTTTTCCCGTGTATTATCAGCACTATACATTGAAAGGTTAAAGTCTCTACTTTTCTCTTTGAAAAATCTTGGTGACTAGCTTGAAGGTTAACTGAACTATATGCATGGGTCTATGTTTTATTGTATAATCTGTTTCATTGACTGTATGTCTGTTTTTATGCTAATATCATGTGGTCATTGTAATCACATAGTATGCCTTGGAATCTATTTTCCTATTTCTAAATCATTCTAATCTATTTTAAATATATTGATCTACCTCTAGATTGTTTTGGCTATTGTATTTGCATTGAATTTCCATATAAATTTTACAGCCATTTTGTCAATTTTTAAAGAAAAGCATATCATGATTTTTCTTTTAAACATGTTTATAATCCAGATTGGGAATAGTTGCTATGATAACAATTTTAGGTTTTAACAATCAATATGCACAGTCATTCTTTCTTTTTACTGGTCTCCTTTGATTTCCTCACCTTTTTTTTCCTCATTTTTAGTGTACTTAAATATTTCATAGTTTTAAGGACTTTTATATAGCTTTCATAATTTCAATTTGTCCTTTTTGCTATTATGTAGAAATATGTCAAATTTTAATATTGCTTTATGAATTTATAATCTTTTTATATCTTACTGTCTTCCTAAATTCTTATATTTGTTTTACTAGTCTTATTTTTTTTTTTAGTTACTAGGGATTTTCTGTGTAATCAAATTTCCATTGAATAAACACAGTTTTATCCCGTTTTTAGTGTAACTGCCTTTTTTTCCCCTTACCTCCTTGCAACATGACTTCCAGTACGAAATTGAACTAAAATGGTGAAAGTAGATACTTTTGGTTTATTCTGTGTAAAGGGGTTAATTCATACATTTAATGACCCAGAAAGTGGTCTACGTTTTCCAGCAGCCTATGTATGCCTGATGAAAAGCCAATTGTGTCAAGTTTATTTTTATTGTTTAGGTCACATAATTCTTACTATTTTTTCTACTTTTTTAAATCAAGTTTGAAAGAGAAACATGGAAAGTTTCATTTATTATTTTAGAATTGCCTACTTCTTTTTACTGTCATGGCATTTTTATTTCAATCTTTCTTATGTCATGCATATCAATTTTAACAATTAGAATTTTATATTCATTGTTAATACCCCAAATAGTCACCTTTAACTCAGTTAATATTGCTTATTTTGAAGTCTACTTTCTCTGATGTTAATATAGTTACTCTGACTCCAAATGATCACTGTTTTTGTGCTTCTTCTAGAATCATACAGTTGTCTGAAACTACAAAACATGTTTCTAGTAGAAAATGTGCAATTGTTTTATCTTCTAAATCTGATATCTTCGTGTCTTAATTGAAATATTTAGAGATTTTGCAGTTAGCATAGATTTATTTCAGGTGGGTTTAAATTCATCACTTTATGATTTCATGTCTTTTATTTCATCTGTTCCTTATTTTTGTTAATCTTTTTTCTTAATCTCCATTGGATGAAACGGGATTCAAATAATACGATTTATGTCTTTTTTTAGTTTATTAACAATACTTTTATTTAAGTTTCGTGGCTATTGTAGAGTTTAAAATTTGCATTTAAATTTATTGTATTCAATCTACAGGTAATATTGTAACTCTACATCTGTAATGTGTTTTTTAAAACTACATTTTCATCTCTCCTATAGCTTTTATGTTATCTTTGTCACATATTCATAATCTATTTTGAAGTATTATAAATCCCATATTAACTTATGACATTGCTTTTATTCTTTAAATATTTAACTATCTTTAAAGCATTATTTCTACAAAATGTCCTTAACTTATTAAACATAATATAATTAGGTTTAAAATGTTTACTCTTCCCATAACTATCACTTCAAGGAGATACAAGAGTTTACCTGAAATTATTTTATTCCAATATAAACAACTTCTTTTTGTATCTCTTTTAGTGAATTCAGAGGAGCTGAAACCTTTCAACTTTTATTTGTCTGGAAAATTTCTTATCACACATTCATTTTTAACCTCTTATTTTTGAGAAAGCACTTAATCAAATACCAAATTCTACACTTTTCTTTTCCAAAGATAATTTCTCTTTTCTTTTGAAAACTCTGGACTAACTGTTACCTTCTTTCCTTTGTCCAGATGTATTTAATACTGTGGAAACTTTTAAATTGTTTTCTTTATCCTTGTTTTAGTAAAGAGATTGTGATATGCCTAGGTATGGTTTTTGTTGTGTATATTCTATTTTGAATTCATTAAACTTCTTAGACTTACAGATTTATAATTTTCTCCAAAATGGGAATTTTTCAGCAATTATTTCTTCAACATATTTTCAGTTTCCTCTCTGCACACTCAACATAAATGTATTTTCAGTTCTTTTTTATCTTTCTAGCAGTTATTCTTTCTCTGTGTATTAACCGACTGCTTTTTTGTGTTTTGCACTCTTGTCCTTTCTGTCCGTATTCATTTTGGATATTTTCTATTACTTATTCTTCAAACTCATGGACCATTTTTCTTTAATAGCTAACCTACATTTATTGACATATTTAATTTTTGGTTTTGTGTCGTTTTCTAGACTGTTGATTTGTTTCCTTTTTTATGTATTTTTGTGTTTAATTGCAACATTTATTACCTTATTGTGGAAGGCAGCTAAATTCAAAGGTAAATCTGTACCTTTTAAAACTTGGTGTATCTTCTCTGAACTAAGTGGCACATGTTTAAAATGTACGATCTGATTAGTTTTGATACATGTGGTACAAGTAAAACAGTTATTACAAAATAAAAAATGTCAGCATTTATTTACTCCAGAAATGTTTCTGATCTAGCCTTTCTATCTCAGTTCCCAGGCAATCACTTCTCTGCTTCCTCTCATGATAGTTTACTTTGAAATTTTCTGAGGGGATTGTATGTAAATAGAATCATACAGTATCTACTAATTTTTAAATAATTTCTTTTACTTAACATACAATTTTGCATTGTACTCATATTTTTTATACATCCGTATTTGTTCTTCATGCATATAACACATCTTTTCCTTTCCTATCACTGTATAGGAAATTTGGGCTACTAAATGCAAAATTTGTATCAACATCCATGTATAAGGATTTGTATGGGTCTGTGCTTCACTTTTATTGTGCAAATAATAGGTATGACAAGGCCAGATCATATAAGTGAAGTTTGAGCTTTTTGAAAGACTACGAAGATGTTCTCCAAGACAGTTGTAAATTTACTTTTTCACTAGTAGTATAAACTTTCTGTTGTCCCACATTCTTGTTTAATATGTAGTCCAAATAGTACTTTGCATTTTAAAAACTCTAAGGAAGTTTTATACTAAAATTATTCTTACTTGGTTATTAATGTTAGTAGCTGTATATCTTTTTTCTTCTTTGACTATTTGTGTATCTGTGTCTCTGTATGTCTTTGAGAGAAAAAAGTCTCTGAGCCAATATACTGTCCTTTTTATTGCATTATTGGTCATGTTATTAGCTAATCTGTATGAATAACAAAAATGTTTATGAAACAAACAAGAGAGACTGATTTTATAATATATTACAAATTGATATTTTATTAAAAGGAAAAACACAAAATTTTATATACAATTTAACTAACAAGAAAAAGTGTTTATATTGTGAATAAAAAAGAAAGTGGTAAATGAGGTCTAATCCCTCTTACACTAATATGGCCTTCTATGAGACTTCTGAATAAAAGATGAGCCTTGGATTAAAAACCATATGTATGAGGTTTTCTGCATATTTGTTGTAAAATGTTGCAAATACTTTCTCTAAATCTGTGGCTTGTCCTTCATTTTCTCAAAGCTGAGTTTTTAATAGCAAAAGATTTCATTTTGATACTTTGATAATATATAATTAATCTGCTTTATTCACTTTATTTCTATTTTTTATTTCCTACATTTTTCTAAGCCATATTTCCAAACCATAAAATTACAAATACTTCATTGCACGCATTTCATTACTTAAATGTTTATATTTAGGTATAGTGTTATGGAAACTTTAATGTTTATTCCTCAACATAAAGACAGTTTTAGCAATTCTCCCATCATTTGCTGAAGATCTTTGTCATTATAACATCTAGCACTTTTGCTGAAAAATCAGTGAGCTACATATGTGGGCATTGATACTTGCTTTTAAAATTTTTAAGGTTGTAATAAATCAGATAAACAATATACACCACATAGTTTCTCTTATGTGAGAACTCCAAAGTATAAATAAAAGGCAAAGTAAAAGATGGGTAATAGGAAATAGGAAGATCTTTTTCAAATGGGAAAAACAAGAAATGGAGGGTGGAGTGGGAGGGAAAGGGGATGGAGAAAAATAATTGGATAAAATAATGGAAATAGAGCTTTTGCAAATGGGAAGAAGACCAAGAGTTGAGAAGAGCAAGGAGGGGCGAGAGAGGTAGGGGATTAAAAAGAATTAAGGTATATTATGTAAATGTATCATCTCTCCACAATGGACGTAATAATTCCACACCGCATATATGTACTAATAAAAAATAAATTTTAAAACAGGTGGACCTTTTTGCATCCCAATTTATCTCTTTTTTCCAAGGTATGAATTTTTGAGGTCTTTACTAACTGTGCCAAACGTTAGTTGGAACTCAAACATCTCCTTGTCCCATTAGAGCTCTTGGAATTATGTGACAGAGAGACTCCTGGTAATTCTTTCTCCAGTCCTTATGTTAAAATATCATAGCAGTCAACTCATCATGTAAAGGTGCCTATATGAATGTCTCTGATACTCTTTAAAGCCAATCTCCCTCTCTGGCATTTTGTTCAACGCATTATAACTTGAGGCAATTCGACCTGTAATTTTACTCTTCTCAGATCAAGAGGTCCACTGTGCTCTCCTTGAAGTTCTTCATTAAAATAAGAGTAATACATTCTGACCTAATTTAGATTAAACGAGCTAATAGGTGGATTATGATGACCACCTAGTTGGTGTTCAAAGAGCTGTTATTAGTATTAGAGTTGCAACATGAAAAAATGGATAGAAAAACTGATATGCAGTTATAATCCTTCAACCCTTTGTACTTTGAAATGACCTAACAATTTAAATATCTCTTACTCCCAAATATATGTCATTTTTTCATAAATAAAACTATACTGGGCTCATCAGACTGTGATATGCCATGATAATTTATTTTATTTTATCTATGTCATATATATATCAGTTAAGAACATTGTATTTCTCAGAATTAAAAATTACAAAACAAAAAATGTATGTTTTCTCCCACGTCTATTACAACAAAAGCCCTAAATCCTTCATGAGGACAATTTTTGCTGTATAAATAGGCCTAGCACAGGCAGAGTCCCACCAATCTTGATACTGGATAGGAGAACAGTGTTGTCTGTCAGTAGTTCTGTAGTGCGCTTCCTTGCCCATGTCTTTGCCTTCTTTGGGTTTTGTAATTCTCCATTTACTTCTCCAAATCCATCTCTAGACATTAAGGACTTTACAGAAAGAAAAAAGATGCTCTAAACTCGCTGAGAGAAAAATGTATCACATGATCCTATTGCAAAATATTTCAGGCCTCACTTCTAGTGTTCCTGATTCAGAGAACCCTTGGTAGAACCCAAAAGACTGTTGTTTCATATGCACCTTGGGAAGCTGAGGCATATGTGATTCATAAACCATCATTCATATTCACCATTCCATTCTCATCTCTGTGTTACCTTTCCTGCTAAAACACACACCAGAGTTCCTGAAGTATGGTGAATATTCAGTGCATTTGGATTACATTAATGAATTAATAGATATGTCTGCATTGATATATGTACAAGGTGTGATTGCAATTTATGGAGAATGTTCAAATTTTTAAAAGATTATTACAGGGAAAGATACCCTGTCATTAATCTCCCTGAAAACATACCCCCTCAAGCTTTAGACACACTGAATTTTTCTTGCCCTTTCCTGAAAAAGTTCTGGAAGTCCTCTTTCATTAGTGTCTTTAGTTGCCTTGTAATGATTATCTTTTATGGTCATCTTGACTTCTGGAAAGAGCCAGAAGTTACTAAGTACCAGGTTCAGTGAATAAGGTGTACTTAAATGTTTTTATTATTCTATCTTTCCATCAATAGCGCATTCACTGAATTTTGGTCACACCTGGTAAAAACATTCATTAAAGAGGATGAGAGGTAAAGACATCATATTACAGTGAAACATGCATACCTGTATTCATAGTGCCACAATATCTAAATCTTGGAAGTGGCTTAAACATCTATCAACAGATGATTGGACAAAGAAACTGTGGTATTCATACAAAATGAAGTACTACTTTGTCATAAGAAAGTATACACTTGACTCATTTGTAGGTAAATGAGTGCATCATGAGACCTTAACATTAAGTGAAATAAATCAGACACGTGAGTTTAAATATTGTCTAGTATCTCTTATATGAGAAATCTAAAGTATAAGGAAAGGGCAAAATAAAAGGCAAAAAATACTGAAAAAAGAGAGATAGATCTTTTGTAAAAGACAAGGGGACCAAGAAATAGTGGAGGGGAAGAAAGAGGACTGAACAGGGATGAATAAAAGATTTAAAATTTCTTATGTGCATGTACCAAATCACAACAAGAAATGTAATCATTATGTACTGCAAACAAGCACTAATAAAAAAACTGGAAAAAAAGAAAGTGGTAAAAATGATGGATAAGTATGTTCTAAGGAAGACTGTTTTAAACAGAATTAATGGCAATGTGTTGTTTCCTGTATTGATGTTTTTAAAATTTAAACATTCATAGGGTATGCTTAGCACCTCTTACATTTGAAGAGATTATTCTGACAAGGGAATACAGAAAAAGTTAGTGCCTATCTCTTCTTAGAATGAATATGTAATATATACACAGATCAGAGAGGGATAGAAAAATCGAGTAATTCAACTAACAAATTTTAAGGAAGAGGACACTACATGATAATTATCAAGTATGTCATTTATTTAATCCCTTGAAACAGTTGCTCTACACCTAAAATCTACAGTTAATGACTAAGTGATAGTTTATTACAGGATCTATAACTTCAATTCAGATCAAATGATCCATGCAAAACAATCACAATATTCACAGCTATTTGCCTTCTACACATATCATTGATAACTAGATAATTTCTCTGATTTTTTTCTTTGGGACTGAATATGCATATTTTAATGCATAGAATACAAACAAGGACATCCTTCCAAAACCTTGGTCCCTTGGGTTTCCCAACAATTATAAGGCCCTGAGATTTTGCTGAAACATCTGCAGTCAGACACCAACAGCTGCTAAGATCAAAGATGTCCACTTAGTTCCAGTATAGTGACTAGGAAAAACTACCTTTCATCTTGAAAGATTCATGGTCTCTGTACTTACCCCACAAAGATCAGAAAGAAAAATGCTATCCTATTTTCTTTCAAATTGTGTCCATTTCTCTCTCCTCTCTAGACTTTGATGAAATACAAGAAAAAAGAACCTGAGGTTGAGCTCAAGCTACTTGTAAATGTAAGTCTTTCCTTTCTACTAATTATAGGAACACTTTTTCTTATGAGTAATGCATTTTGTGAGCCTCCCCTATATAAACTGGGTGCCAGGTTCTCATCAGGGGCACACCCGGGTGAAATGTGAAATGGATCATAACATCAGGGTCTAAGATGAAAGACAAGGATAGAAAGTATATGTAGAAGGCAAAAACAAATTATTGTGATATAAATGTGGGAGAGAGGGGAAAGTTAAGGGATTAAAAGGATATAAAACAACACAATTTTCTAAAATAGTGCTAAACTAGAAAATAGGAAGAAATTGTTTAAGTAGCAGTTGAGATGCTTACCTTAGCAAAATCAAAGATGTATGACCCATTAAAGGTTGAAGAATAGGAGGTAGGAGTATACAGAATGGTGAAACAGCAAGCCTTCACATGGATCTTGTGGAGTAATGGAATTATCCATCTGTGTCCTATGATACTATTATGTATGTAAGCACAATGTGCAAAGGAAATATTAAAAATTTGGACCCAGGTAATTCAGAAGACCAAGTCTTGTATAAGGAAGTTTAGGGTTTTGGGGATGCAGGGTCACTTCTGATGTTAAGTCACTGTGAAGTCTAGATCATCACATTTTACTTCCCTGGGTTTCATTTCCCTCATGTGCAGTATGAAGAGGTTCAACTAGATTCTAACTGTTCACTTACTATTAAATACTGACTGTGACTTAGGAACTTCATTATGGGTGTTTGGTATTCACCAAAAGTTTTTCTTTCATACTATTATTGTTGCCATTTCAAAGATGAAATCATGAGATACAAATGCAAGACTCGATTCCCCCAAGACCATAAAGTGATAAAGCCACAGGCTTAACCTGCACAGACTGACTCCAAGCCTGCTTCCATCCCGGCCTCTGTATCCTGCCATTTCAACAAATGATCTCAGAATCAAGTGACAGGAAAGTAAATGGGAAGAGTATTCAGTTATTTAGAGGTGTTCAGGGAAGCATCTCAAGAGATAAATAGCTAGGGTTTCTAAGACAGGTAAATATTAACTGTAAAGAGGGATAAAGAATGGTAGGAAAAGAAATATAATATTATGTGTAGAAACAGTAACTTAGTAAGTTATGTGTGATGGTTTGTACATAGCTGAGGGGCAAATGTGTGACCTAATGCAGAGGATTAAAGCACCTAAGATGTGGGATAAGATGAAGAAATTTCCAGAAAGATTGCCCTGGATAATAACTGAGTGAACTAAGACTGTTAAGGCGAAAGTAAGATCCATATTGGATATGATCATTTTGTTCTCCAAAAACTAAAAGACCATAAGGTGAAAAAGCAATTAAACGTCTTGTATCTACAGGGTAGAAATCATGGACAATGAGAGACTATTTCAAGAGGGCCGACTTTCTCTCAGAATAAGTTCTAGACAGTAAGTTATCCGGTAGAACAGTCCAACCTGTTTTGTGAGGCAGTACAGAGACTGGACATCCTATAGCCTAAAGTTCTGGCTATAAAATAATTCCTAGAATTATTAGGTCCAAGTTTAGTCAGAAGATTCTTAATTTTTTAATGTCAAGATTGTCTGTCTAAAACTTGTGATTTAACCCAGTACTTGGGAGGCTGAGGCGGGAGGATTGTTGCGAGTTTGAGACCAACCTGGGCTACAAAGTGAGTTCAAGGCCAGCCTGAACTGCATAGTGAACCCTGTCTCAAAATATAGGGCCAGAGATTTAGCTCAGTGGTGTGAGTTTGAGCCCCAGTACCAAAAAGTCAATAAATAAATAAAATAAAATAAAATAAAACAAAATTTATGATTTAAGCATAATGAGATCTCTAAATCAGACAGTAGATCTTCCCACACTAATGGTGAGAACTGAACACAGAACATTATGGAGGCAGTAGAGACAGAGATGAGGCTGAAAGAGTAGTGGTCATAGGCCAAGAGCAATAATTATTCGAGGGTAATTTAAATTTCAGTTAAATTCTTAATCCCAGATTTCCATGTATTCATGACGAGAGAAACCCCAGTAGGTGAAGCATCTCTAAAACTTTACAATTGACCTTGAATAAATGAAAATATTTACATTCAAACAAGCAATATTTCAGTCAAATGCATGAGGGATAGTAGAGATCATTTTTCATTTGTTTTCTGGATCACATTTTCCAAAGATGGCTTTAATGTGAGAACCATCATCCTCAAGTAGGCTAAAATAGTCCGTAATCTTCTGGAGCTTCAGGTTCTTCTTCCATAAAAACGACAGAGTTAGGTGATATGAGCTCTAAATCACTTCTTGATTTAACACAGTATGAACTTTCTGTGCATCTATGAATACAAAGAACAGAAACAACATAAAAAATTTCCTCAGATATTTGTGAATTGGGGTGTGTGTGTCACTACTATTGTCTCTTGATTAATATGTTTATTACTCATAATTTCAGACCACACTTGGCACCTTTGTATAGAAACAGACTTGAATTGGCGGGGGGGCTTTTCACTTTTGTCAAATTATCTCTATTCTCCATTTCAGGTTGTCTGAGATTGATCCCTTTTGAACAATGAAGAGACAGAACCGAAGTATGATCACTGAGTTTATTCTGGTAGGCTTTTCAAACCTGGGGGACCTGCAGATCCTTCTCTTCATTATCTTCTTACTGGTCTACCTGACCACTCTGATGGCCAATGCCACTATATTGACAGTTATTCGCCTGGATAAGAGTTTACACATCCCTATGTACTTCTTTCTCTTTGTCCTTTCCTGCTCTGAAACTTGCTATACATTGGTCATTGTACCCAAAATGCTAACCAATTTGTTGGCCACAAATCCAAGTATTTCCTTCTCTGGATGTGCTGCCCAGCTCTATTTCTTTGTGGGCTTAGCTTGTACCAACTGTTTTCTCATAGCTGTGATGGGCTATGATCGCTACGTTGCCATCTGCAACCCTCTCAACTACACACTCATCGTCAGTCGAGCAGCCTGCGTGCAGCTGGTTTTAGCCTCCAGCTTTTGTGGTTTCCTAATCTCTGTGGTCGTCAACATCCTTGTGTTTACCGTGCCCTTCTGTGCCTCTAATCGAATCAACCACTTCTTTTGTGACATTTCCCCTGTCATAAAACTGGGTTGCACAGACACGAACTTGAAGGAAATGGTCATCTTCTTCCTCAGCATTCTGGTATTGTTGGTTCCTTTTGTGTTGATCTTCATTTCCTATGTCTTCATTGTTTCCACCATCCTCAGGATCTCCTCAGTAGAGGGACAGCGCAAAGCCTTTGCCACCTGCGCCTCCCACCTCACAGTGGTCATCGTCCACTATGGCTGTGCTTCCTCTATCTACTTGAGGCCAACATCTTTGTACTCCTCTGATAAGGACCTGCTTGTAGCAGTAACCTATACTGTGATCACCCCACTTCTCAACCCCCTTGTCTATACACTAAGAAATAAAGAAGTAAAGATGGCACTGAGAAAAGTTCTGAGTAGGTATTCATTTCCCAAAACTGTATGAGTGAGCTTACCTATCAGGAAATTGTAACTCACTTTTATTCTATAAATGTATCTGTCCTTTTTTAAGGTTTACAACAGTTATACTTATGATGAAATGTGAGGAATTTTTGCACTGATATCAGTAATGAAATGTCAGTGCTATCTCTACTTTCATTCAATAATATTCTTTTTAAATGTAAGGAAAACATAAAATAGTAATTGTTTGAAAGGAAAAATTGTATTTTGTCTTTGAATATATTACTTAGATCATATAAATTACAAAATAATATTGTTGATTGTTTTCTTTGTTGTGCAGAAACTTTAGTTTAGGTCATCCCACATTTTGCATTTGTTGCTAGTGCTTTTCGTGTCATATCTAACAATTCATTGCCAAAGTTAATGTTATGGAGTTTTTTCTCTGTATTTTCCTCTAAATTTTACATTTTTAGGTTTTACATTGAAGCTTTCAATCAATTTTGAACTGACTTTTTGTGTGTGTGCTTAATGTAGTGCAAAAGCACAGTTCTATTCTTTTTCTTACTGAGGTCCAATTTTCCCAGCACCATAAAGAGGATATCATTTTACTATTGTGTATTCTTGGTACCCTTGTCCCAGATGAGTTGACCACATGTATTTGGGCTTATTTACTGACTTTGTTTTTTGTTTCAGAGCTCTATGTGTCTGTGCTTTGTATATAATCTGAAAGCAGTAAGATGATTCTTCCAGATTTGTTTACCTTTTTTGGATCAGCTCAAGTATTGGGTAGATTTTTTGGTTTCATACAAGTTTGAGATATTTTTTTCTATTTCTAAAAAAAATGCTTTTGAAATTATGATAGAAATTTAACTGAATTTGTGAATCACTTTAGGTAGATATTTGACAGTATTAATTCTTCCAATTATGAACACAAGATATATTTCTACTTTTTTCCTTAGTTTCTTTCATCAGTATTTTGTAGTTTTCAGTATGCATAGCTCTATCGTCCTTGTTAAATTTATTCTTAAGTATTTTATTCTTTTTGATGGTGGAATTGTTTTGTTAATTACATTTTCAGACGGTTGTTAGTGTATAAACACACAACTGATTTTTTTGCATTGATTTTGTATCTTGCCACTTTGTTGAATTCATTAATTAGTTCTAACAGTTGTTTTGGACCCAGACAGAAATAAAGGAGACTGAGAGAGAGAAAGAGAGTGCGAGTGAGAACGAGAGTTTCTTTGTTGTTTTCTCCTCTTTTTTTAATCTTTTTTTTAATTTTATTTCAAAGATAGTGAAATGCAACAAAAGACAACAGAACAATCAAAACAAAGCAGTAGGACTGGCATAGAACTTCAGACAGAGATACTATGAAAACAATAGCTACTATATTGTATGTTGTTACTTTCAGAATAGTTAATCATTCCACCAGGCATAACAAAAACAAACCAAAAACAAAACACAATAAAACTAATAAAAACATGACGTGAAAAGAAAAAAAAAAAGACAGAGAAATGAGAAATAAACAAAATTAAGCAAACCAATGACAATAATATTGGGACTCAAAGACAAGGCAGAGGACAATCCCACATATTTGCCACACTAGAAAATGTCATCAACCCAACAAATGCGGAGACTGTGGGCACCAGGCCTGCAAAACAATCCAGCAATAAAAGTTTTTGTAACGCAGTTCTCGTGAACCCAGCAGGTCCTCTGGGCAGGCAGGATGCTCGCGGGGGGGAGGGGTAGGTCCTTGATTCATAGCTCGCGCGCCGGCAGGCCTATGGGACACCACTCTTTCACTCCTCCTGGAGTCCGCACGGTCGCGCAGACTCACCAGGGGGGCGGGCTGTGTTGCTAATGGTTGCGGCCTCTCGCCCCAACGTGTTGTTTTCTCCTCTTATAAGAATACTGATTTTACTAGATTGGAGCCTAACCATCAGAATTTCATTTAAACTCAGTTACTTCTTTAGCAACCCAATATAACTACACAAGGGTGAAGGCATCAATATATGAATTTCAGGAAAGCACCCACATTCAGTCTGTAACAGTGAGTAAGGCTGTTCCACTTGGTGCTCAATACTGCAGAGAGCATTTGAGTTTCACACTCAAGGCACATCATCTAACAGCTCTATAGAAATAAAGTTCATGATTAAATTCATTTATCACATGCCATCTTCATCTCACTTGATTCCAAACTCTGAGGGGATGCTATATAGAGAGCTATACAATATTCGCCAGTACAGTTCGATTGCGATGTATTTGCAAGTAAACTTTGGAACCTCAGAGGCCTAATGTAGCAAACTTTGTCATTAAGCAAACTCCATGCAGATTACAGTCCTTCTCCCTCTTCTCTCTCTCCTATCTACAAATCTCCTGGTACTGCAGGACAAGATAATTATATGACATATATTAAATGATCAGACACCACCCTTTCCCTGTTCAGAGCTCAGGCACACGGATCTAACACAATTATGAGAGAGAATTGCATTACTCCTGTAGACACAAGGGGAGAAAAAAGTGATAAACATATAATATTGTATCTTCTATTACTTCCTAAAACCCCAAACTGTCATAAAAAGGATCAAAGTGGATGCTGGTGAATGTTTCTGGGAAGGCTTAAATTAGTTTTTACTTTTAAAAGTGTTTGTAGTTCATAGAAACTGGCAAGTATCTTTGACCATAATAGGAAAAGTTCATTGTGACTGACTTCTAGACTTATTTTTAATGTTGACAAGTGTAAGACATAATGTGCATCAAAGCATCATACTTTTACATAATAAATACACACAAAAAAAATTTCTTAAAAAAAGAAACAATTCTACAAATGAAATTTTAAGTAACTGCTCACCTGCATGCAACGAATACTATTTTAGGGACTCTATAATCATAAATGCATTGCCTGGTCTCAAAATGATTAACCAATAAAGATTACAAACCAATAACTATGTCCCAGCCACCAGTACTTAAATAAATTTGAACGTTGACAAATACTGCTTTTTGACAATGTGTTTTGATCAGATCACAAAAGTTGAAATATGAATTTTCATGTTCTCCCTTTGCATGTAGCCTCTTGCCCTATACAACTTCACACTGTATACAAGTTAGTTCCCAAGGAAAAGAGCAAGCTGCTCTTCTAGGATTTTAAGTAATAGGCACCCTGACAGTCACATTGCACCCTCAGCAGTTCCAATATTTCCCTGCAAAACCTTGTTCTAAACATATTTGTATATGATATTCAACACATGGAAATGGCAGTGACCATAATGCCTTTTAATTATTTTAAACATACTTCTGTAAAGTACTTGATAGATGCAACTACATTGTTAATCTCTGTGTGTTTCCCAAACCTAATAAAATATTTGGCAATAGTCATATATTGGATGATATTTTGGTGACTGAATATATGGATTAATCTCAAAGGAAGGGCTTATGTGTATTTCTCATATTCCTATTGCTACATGATTGAAAGTTTTGTCTGTGTTCTTGGTGTCCTGAATGCAGAATTAAGCAGAACATCCAAGAGAAGCAGCAAGATCAAAGATTAATTTGAAAGATGAAAGATGATATACACTCCACATTGTGGGAGGGAGCCAGTGAGAAAAGCTCAGAGCAGCAAGAGTTTTGGTGATGAGGGTTTTAACCTTAAGGTTTGGGGTGGAACTAAGGATTTGATGAGTGATTTGACTTAGCCCCTCTGTCTTGTTGTGGAGATTTTGATGTTTTATGGCCCACAGAGGAACGGTCACAGCCTCCAAAGTGCACAGATAGGTCAATTCTGCATAGTCAATATCATGGTAATGAGAGTTGAGGTCCTATCAATGGTTGCAGGAGATACCTGGGTGCGTCTCTGGGATTTGTGTATAAATTGTTACCTGGTTATCTTTTCCCACTGTTATTAGACCTGGGCATCCTGGTGTAGGGGTAATGTTTGACTCAGCAAATTGTTTCACTTCCAGAAAGTGGGTTCCAAGGCAGGCCCTCTACTTTTCTCATTTGTTTCCTTGGTTACCTTATGCTTCAGATCAAGCACAGAAAGCAGGCTCCACAGGAGGTAGATCATCCCTTCTTTTTCCATCTCTTTCCTTAGCTATCTTCTGCCTCACTCTGTACTCTGAAAGGCTCAATTTAATCTCTAAGGACAATGGAAGATGTTTGGAGAAGTCACAGGAGATGAGATAAAGCAAAGCCTCCCAATTTTAAAACACTAGTAAAAATCAAAAATTCTATAGTGTTTTGTTGTTTTTTAAAACTTTCTTTAAAACAAAAGGAAAAGATGACAGAAGTGAAGGAAGAAGAGGTGAAATGAGAAAGGACATTTGAAAAGGGAAGAAAAGGATGAAGGGATTAAAATAAGGAATGTTATGAAGCTTCAAGTCATCGCTAGGTAGGATAACTGGAAGAATTATAATTGCTTAAAGTAAGTAAGAGCAAGCAAAACTATGGTGTTTTCCCTTTTTCTTTTATATGGAAGACACAAAGCCCATAGAGGTAAAATGACACTTCAATGTCACAGGTCATTTCACCCCAGGACAATTAAGAAAAGGAATTTGATGGGAAAGAGTTTAATGAAGAGGAGAGCAGCTGGAATGCAGTGAGGTGAGAGAAAAAAAAAAAAGCTTTAGTTCAGAACTGGAGGGGAAATGAGAGATTGAGTAGGAGGCCCAAACATCAAAGAAACTGCTAATTTTCTCAGTTGCTATCAGTGACTGACAGAGGAGATAATTGGCTGAATAAGGAAGAAAGAATAAAGATATTGAGAGGGTAGGTTTGTTGAGATCAGACATCAAAGATCGGCTTTGCTGAAAGAAAGAAAGAAAGACCCAAAGACAGATTGCTTGCTGGTTCTAGAACTTTCATTGCTGGCTATTCTCCTCCAAGTCAGTGACAATGCAGAAGGTAAGAAGATTTCAATCAGCTGTCCAGTAGCATGAGCCTGGGTGGATTGTGGTGGACCATCCCAAAATGGATCACTTAGAATATAGCAGTGTTTATAATCTGAGCACCTTGCCTCCAGGTCCAATTTATTCTTTTTGGAGGATGGTGACACAGCCTGGGGCCCTGTGTAGGCAAAACGCCATAGCTAAGCTAGGCATTATCCTCTCTCACTGGTAATTGGCTTGCCTTCCTTATTTTTTCCGTCCAAGCCTACTTCTGTTTTTCTTAGGCTCTTTAACTCTCTTCTACCTATAGCGGTCCAGGAACACATCTCATTCTACCTTATCCAGATCTCATCCTTTGCCAGCAAATCATGGACACAACATCAGGGCTCTGGTTGGTTGGATGAATTGCAGACTCATGGCTGGGAGAGTACATCAGGCACAATCATTTTTCTGCACCCCTGGTACAAGAGTAACTTCAGCAATGAGGAGTTGGTAGACCTGGAGCTGCTATTGCGAGAACACTTCATTGGATTAACCAAGGAGATTCAAAACTATGCCAGTCTGTGGCAGTTTGAATGTACATTTATTCAACTAATGCAGGGAATTCTTGAGTGTTCTTCTATTTCTGGGAAAGTCTTTATTTTTTTATGGGCCATTTTCCATATTGCTTTTCACCATAAAATCCTTTATGCATGAAACTTGAAAGGGATATTCTAGACATTGATTCCTCCAAATTTGGTAGGCTCTTCTGTATAGTGAAAAACAAATTGTCTTTAGATCTGCCCTCTTGGAAAGCCTAGAAAGTGATGGGTTCCTATTATAGAGTCCATAAAATGTGTAAAAGGGTTGAGGCTTATTGATCTAAAGTAATGAATGAATATCATCATGTATATTTCCTTCTTGAGACTTGTACATTGTATAATCAAAACTGACACTGATCATCTCATAAGTGTATCAACTTTTATATAGTAAATAAACACACAAAAGGGACACATTAAATGTAGTCATGGCTCTATAACTAGCAAATCTCAGCCTGTAAGAAATCTTACCAAGAAAATTATACAATTTTGTCAAAAACAAACAATAGGGTTTTTCCAAAGGGCAAGAGCATTCAAAGTACTTTGTGGAACTCTTGACAGTGTAGCCTGGAGTGACTTAGATGGTTGAGTTATTAAAGAAGCCATCTTCCTGGGAAGTTATTTAGAAGCTCGTGTCAGGCTTCCAAAACCTTATCGTGAGATTGTCAAGCAAGGCATTCAAGTCAAGCAGAAAGATGGAACTATGATCTTCAAGATAACCAGTATATTCCAAAAAATGGTTTAAAGGAAAATATTGAAGCACAGAGAACTTAAGGTGCAAGATGTGAGCCATATCATGATGTCAGTGTCTATCTAGGACTGACTTCAGGACATCCAAAGGCCAGTGCAGACTCAGAAATTAAAGAGCTAGATGAATCAGTCCTGCTTCCAAGTATTAACTACAAGTGACTGTTTCGGGGTGTGGAGGTGGGATTGTGACAGTTGGGAGCCACTGATATCTTACTCAGACCAACTCTAGTGTCATCCACTTGTGGCCCAGTGACCAAAACTCACATTTTCCTCTGCAAGTAGTTTAACACGGAGTGCATGCCTTAGGTCAAGTCCCAGATCTTCTTGAGCACTTTGCATTCCCTCTTGTTTGCCTACTCCACCTCCAGCTTCAGGTTATAGTACACCAGGACCTCGGACTCCCCCAGCAAAACTGGATTACAAAACACAGCTTCCTGGGAAAAGGTCCCAAGTCAAAACACCTGGAATACCAGGTCCTTGCCCCACACCTCTTATGCATTAGTTTCCTCTCACTGAACATTTCTTTTGCAGATGTTTCTCCCATAATTTTGGGAAACACAAGAGTAGAATAAACATCTAGACTGTCTGAAGGCAGTATAGACTGTCTGAAGCCAAGTCTTTTCATTAGCCAAAAGCATATCACAAAGGAGCAGTATGAATGCTCCTTACCCACTGTCTGGGCCACTTACTTCTACAATAAAGTCAAAACTGAAAAAAAAAAATTAAAAGATAAACTGTAAAGAGAAACCTGTAGGTTAAAAAGAGATTTGTAAAACATAATTAATTCCAGGGCCAGAAATACAACTCAGTGGCACAGCACTGGCCTTGCAAGTGCTAAGTCATGAGTTTGATCCCTGGTACTGAAGAAAAAAAAAAGATGTAGTTAATTTCAGTACATGGGTATTGTTTTTATCTATTTAATAAATACATTGCAAAAATATTTATGAGATGGTTAAGGAAATCTTAGTACCACTAATGACACTAAGAAGATCAGCAAATCATAGAAGTTCAAATGTCATAATGTAATCGTATTTATGTATAAGAAAATAATCTTTATATTTTAGAAATGTATATTGAAGTACTTATTGATGAAATTATATAATATCAGAATTTTATTTAAATCATGTTATTTTCTTGAACAATATATAATGAATATATGGTAGTTGTTCATACTGCCTTTTCTACCTATGCATACACTAAATTATTCTATAATTAGTTGAAAAAGTCATTCTGTAACTTGCAGTGTGATTTGCAGTTCTATTTGTACTTGTTAATTTCATACTTTAATGGTATTTATATTTCAGAGTAAAAAAATACACACTTTATATTAAATGAAGATAATGCTTAAGTATTAATATTTAAAATATTGCATAGTATATATTTCAGATGTACAGGTCTTGATATGCATTTGGAGAGGGAAATGGTTATCATAGTCAAAAAAATTAACACATCCATTATCTCACATAGTTATTTATTTTTTTGCATGGCAAGAGCATCTGAAAATCTACTCTTGGGGAAAAAATCCTAAATGTAATTCTTAAATATAAAATTGTACTTAGAATTTCTAGAAAGTGCACTTTGTAAAGAAATAGAAATGTTGAATAAAAACTCAGCAAGAACTTGCTTTAAAACCTAAATATATGCCTGGAAAGCATGAGGTCATGAGTTTGATTCCCAGTTAAAAATAAATGAATAAATAAATAAAACCTAAATACAGCACAGTGTTAGCTATATAGTCTTGCTCTTGTACATTATCTGTCAAGACTCCTAGAATCTGTATATCTGCTACTTTGTATCCTTTGACCTAAATCTCTTTGTAGCCTCCCCTGATCCTCCACCTTATGTAACCACTGCTTTCATCTCTTTCTCTGTGTATTCAACTCTTTCTAAAACATCCATACACATGTAATTATGAAATATTTTTCTCTCTGTTTCTGCCTTATTTCACTTAGCATATCTTTCCTTGTGTGGTAAAAAGAAGGATTGCCTGTCTCAAAGATAAATAAATTCAGTTGTACGCACATCACAGTGTATTTATCTATTTGTTCATCAGCAGTCTCTTGTTGTTTCTATTTATCAGACATTTTGGACAACACTGCAATAACATGAAAGTGTATCTATCTTTTGCAGGAGTGATTTAATTGCTTTTGGATGCATACCTAGAAGAGGAATTGCTGGTAGTATGGAAGTTCTACTTTTAATTTCTTTAGAAACTTTTGGACATAGCTCCTGCCTGGCGACCATGAGATCCTGAGTTCAATTTCTGGTACAAAAAAAATAAAAAACCTACTTCCATACTGTATTTCACAATGACAGAAGCATCATTTGTGTTTTTCCCCTCCTTATCAATACCTGATATCTCTTGTATTTTTTATAATATCCATCGCAAATTGTATGAAGCAAAAACTTGCTGTAGTCTTCATTGCATTTTTCTAGATAATTAGTAAATTCCAGCACCTTTCCATTACCTGCTAGAAATTTTATGGTTTGATGTGTTCCCATTTGTTTAGTTTTGCTGTTATAGTCTGAGCATTTTTTGATCTGATAAGTTAAGTTCAATGTTTAGTTTTACCATTTTTTCTAGAAGTGTTTATGGTTTCATGTCCGATGTGTAGATCTCAAATTTCTTTTAAATTCACTTTTCTGTGTGGTAAGACATAGGGATGCAGTCTCATTCGTTAGCATATGGAAACTCTGCCTCTCCATCACCACTGATAAAGAGACTGTCCTTTCTCCTTTGTGTCCCCTTGGTGCCTTTCTCACAGATTAGTTGACCACATACCACTGGGTTGATTTGAGGGGTATCTATGTTCGCGTTTTACACCTCTACCTTGCAGTTTTGGTAACTATTGCTTTATAATATAATTGTAAATCAACAAATGTGATGGTTCTGACTTTTTATCTTCCAGTCAGAATTGCTCTGATGGTTCTGAGATTTATGACTATAGGAATTGTAGAATTTCATTTTCTATTTCAGTGAAGAATCCCTCTCAAATTTCTTTTAAAATATTTTTGTTATAACATATTTTCATTATATCCACTCCTTGTTAGCCATTTTGCTTTTTCCTCTTCCCTTACCCTGAACACCTTCCACTTTCTAACAGTCTCCCTTCTACTTTTATGTCACCATTTTTTTTTTTTTTTTTGGTCTTTTGAGATAGGGCCTCACTATGTAGTTCAGGCTGACCTTGAACTCGCTTTGTAGCCCAGGCTGGCCTTGAACTCATAGCAATCCTCTTGCCTCAGCCTCTTGAGTTCTGGGATTACAGGTGTGTGCCATCACATCTGGCATCTTTTATTTTTTATTGCTTTATGAAAATCTCTATACCAAGCCCACAGTGTAGGAACAGGGATGCACAACAACATAGACAATGGATAAACGACTGTGGCTAAAAATTATCTATCTCATGCTGTAACCCAGCAAACTGATCCATACTAGAACAGAAAAAGAGACTCATAAGGCATAGGTAACTATGTTCTTACAGTACTTTTCCTTATAGTCCAAACCTGGAAATAAATATCCACTAACACTGAAACAAAAAAAGTAAAATGAATTCAAATACTGTAATGTGATATGCAGTGAAATAAGTAAATCTCAAAAATACAACTTGAGTGAAAGAAGCCAAAACAATGTATACTGTGAATTCATTCATAAATTTTGCAAGCTGGCAATATGACAATAAATTATTTTTTAGTTTAATATACTGTTACTGTTTTGTAATTATTTCATTTTCTATAAATACATTAAAACTTACGAGACAAGGGTTGTGTTTCATTTATCTTCATAGCCCAAAATGTTCAGAGTGTACATCACAGTTATCCTGAAAATAAATATTTAGCAAAAAAAAAAGTAATGCTCTGTTTATATAAAAATTATCTATAGTGCATTCATCTAATAAATTCCTATAATATTTTCATTATTTCAATTAACAGATAATAATTTTGTAGATCTTTATGAAATGTAGAATGACATTTTGATACATTGTCAATCAACTCAAGATGCCCAGGTTAGCATTTATAATTTGCTTGTGATGAGAATATTCACAGTTCTCTCTTGTAGGTATGCTGGAAAGCATAATATTTTTAATGATAATCAAGCTTAGTGCAATAGAGTACCAACTCTTCTATCTGGTTGTGGTGTACCCATTAGGCAACCTCCCTATCCTCTGCCTTCACTCTTTTCCCTGGCCTCTGTACTCACTTTTCTGCTCACTAATTGTATTAAGATTAGATATTACATTACACTTTTCAAGTTGTTTATGAATATATGTTTGTGATACATTTTAAGTACACTTGCCATGGGAAGTTGGTACATATATATACTGAGTCTTGGTCATTTTTATATCTGCTCCCTTAATAACCCTCCTCTCTAGTAGAGTTTCTGCTGGATTTGAGGCTGATCTTGGCCTCCATATGGCCAGAGTCTTCAACCAGTACTTCCTATGTGTCCTTTAGCAGTCACTCACTTCTTACCCTGTTTCTCTTGGAGTTCCCTTTCTGTTGCTGTGCTGTATTCAGAGGCAGACAGGGGCCTGTTCCCAGTCTCATGCACCTTTGGCTCCTCCTGTTCCTTGCTCAGCATTCTGTGTTTCTCTTTCACTGGCAGGTCTCTGTCCTCTCAGGTCATTTGTTGTAGGGCGGGCTGGGGTGCTGTGATATCGTCTGACCTGCTCCTGTAGATGCTGTCCAAGGCTGCTCCATCCCAATTCTTACTCCTTTCCCGAGCGGGAAGTGCTAACGTCTCATTCGTTGCTTTACAAATTCTGTTGCCACCATCATGGGCCTCTGCTGTAGTCTGTAACTTCCTAGGGCAAGATGGGAGATGGGGCTAAGTGTGTTTTTTTGCTCCCACCTCCAGTAGTATGGGGACAGCCCAGGGTTGCACAGTCCCTAGGTGCAAGGTTGTCTAAATTCCCATGCCACTCTAACCAGATGAGGAAGGGATTAGCTATTCCATTTACTATGCACCCCTGTGGTCTTTAGTCTTTTTCCTGACAGTTCCAGTTAGCACTCTGGGGCACAAAAGGAACAGGAAGACAAGAAAAGAAAGTGAAAAGAAAAGAAAAGAAAAGAAAAGAAAAAAAAAAAGTAAAGTGATAGGTCATCAGGGAGGGAGCATTTTATTTCAACAGAATTCACTGCTTTAGCAGTTCATGTCAGAAAAATTTACTGCTGGACTGTATCATCTTCTGTTTGGTGGAAGGCAAAAGACGCAAGGGACCTTATATACCAAGTCTGTCCTATATGGCTTGATTTAATGATATTATTTTAGGATCTCCTCCTCCTCTTCCTTCTTCTTCCTCTTCTCTTCTTCCTCTTCTTCTTTTTCCCTCTTCTTTCAAGGTTCCAAGTATGGTGGGTAGTCGTCCTGATCCAATGACTCACTGGCAGCCTGGTAGGCTGGCCATTTTCTTAAGTTCTTTATCTACGTTTGACTTGATCTGTTAGTCTCTTATGTCAGACTGATTTTAGTTTTAGCGTATATGTCCCTCCCCTTTCTTCCAATTGCCTGTGTTTTAGTTGAATTTCTCTGAGTAACTCTTAACAAGCTCCTCCTCTATTCAGCCATGTTGAATTCTTCCTCAGTATTGTCTTGATTTGCATTTCTCTGATGACCAAAAAGGTTGAAACTTTTTTTACGTATCAGTTGGCCCTTGGTGCTTTTGAAAACTCGCTCTTCATTTCAGGTACTCATTTTTTAATTGGGTCTCATATTTTGGAAGTCTAATTATTTTAGTTCTTCACATATTCTAGATATTTAGTACTTTGCATGAGGAGTAGCTAACAAAATAATTCTCCTATTCTGTAAGTTATCTCTTCACTGTGCTGGCTGTTTTTGTTCCTCTGCAGATGCATTTTAATTTGATGTAAACAAATGTGTTGATTGTTCATAGTATTTTTATTCTTTTGTGGTTCTGTTCAGGTAATTCTTGCTTGTGCCCACATTGCCAAGAATTTTACCTAATTTATCTCCCAGTGGAGTCAATATTTCTGTTTTTCAATCTAGGTCTTTGATCTATTTATGTTTGAGTTTAGTACAAGGAGAGAGATATGGGTCTTCAATCATTCATCTACATGCAGATAACCAGCTTTCACAACATCATTTGTTAAAGAGGTTAGAGTATATTTTTGCTCCCTGTAATGATGACCTGAAGTTGTATGGGCTTCTTTCTGCATCCTCAGTTCCCTTCCACTGAGTCACATGTCTGTACCATGAAGTTTTTATCACTATAGTTTTGCAATACAGCTTGAAATCCAGGATTGTGTCTCCTCCTACTTTGCTCTGGTTGCCCAAGATGGTTTCTGATATTCTGGGTCTCTTTTGTTCCATGTGACTTTCAGGATTATTTTTTCTAGATTTATGAGGTATACTGTTGGTATTTTGATTAGTATTGTATTAAATCTGTATATCAGTTTTGGTAGTATGGATATTTTGAAAATATAGGTTCTGCCAATTCAGGAAGAGGGAATATTTTTCCATTTTCTGATCTCCTTTTTCAGAATTCTATAATTTTCATTATGATGTCTTTTACTTCCTTTACGTTAATTGCTACGTATTTAATTTTATTAAAAGTTACTATGAATAGTGTAGTTTTCTTAATTTCTTTTTGGGCTCATTATTGTACAAGAACACTGTTGACTTTTGTCTGTCAGTTTTGTATTCTATTACATTCTGAATTTGTTTATCAGTTCTACAAGTGTTTTGATCTTTTTTTTCTATGTAAAGTCATGTTGTCTGAGAATAAGGTAGCTTGACATGGTCCATATATATTCATATATATTCATATGCATCTATATACATTCATATGTATCCATATATTTTCATATGTATCCATACATGTTCATATATATCCATATATAGTCATATATCCATAATATTCTTTACATGCATATATTCATGTATTTTAAAATTATCTATTTCACGGGCCAGATTGCTCGGCTAAATTTTTGAGGCTATATTAAATGGAAATGATGATAGTGAACACCCTTTTCTTTTTTTTCTTCTTTTTTATTTAAGAGAAAAAAGACACAGAAAAAAAAGACAAAAAGCAACAGAGACAAATGAACAACAACAGCAAATCCAAAACAATAACATTATAGGTTTATAAAACAAGACAATAGGAACTTGACAATTGTTGCAATATTGCACATCATTACCTTCAACATGGTTGTTTACATTGACAGATATAGACATGTAAAATTGATCTAATCATATGAGTATTAACCGTTCTTCCTCAATAACTAATACATTCAGAAGTATAGTCATTTTAGCTATCTCACATAGACATATATAAAATTTATGTCTTTTTCCTTTTCCCTCTTCTTTCCTCCTTTTCCCTTTCCCATTTACTTTTGCTCTTTGAGCAGTTTCTTACCCTTACATGGTATTTATTGTAGATTTTGGATCATATATACAGTTTCAGTTTCTTACACTAGGGAGACAATACGGTATTTACACATGTGGGTCTGATTTATCTCACTTATGAATATGGTCCCAAGTTGTGTCCATTTACTTATAAAAGTCTTGAAGCATTCTTTCTTGATAGCTGAGTAGTACTCCATTGTATAAAAATACCACATCTTTTTTATCCATTCCTTGATTGATGTGCACTTGGGTTGTTTCCAAGATTTGGCTATTACAAATTGTGAACACCCTTTCTTATTCCTGATTTCAGAGAAAATATTTTCAGGTTTTCAGTGTTTAGTATGATGTGATCAGTAAATTTGTCATGAATGGCTTTTATTAGTTTAGAGTAAGATCCTTCTAGAGCTATTTTCATTAGAATTTTATCATGAACAAATGTTGGATTTTTCAAAGACTTTTTCTGCAACTATAGAGATTCTCATGTGATTTTCGATCACTTATGTGGTACATTACATATATTTATTTATGTATGTTAAGCCAACCTTGTATCCCTGGATGAAGCCAACTTTGTGATTATGTATGATATTTTTAAAGACTTTTGCATTCTGCTTGCCAGTATCTTACTGAAGATTTTTGTATCTATATTCATTAAGAAAATTGTCCTGAGGGGCTGGGGATATAGCTCAGTGGCATAAACCCCTGCCTGGAAAGCATGAGGTCGTGAGTTTGATCCCCAGTACCCAAAACAAACAAACAAACAAAAAATTATCCTGTAGTTTTTTTTTAATTAAGTATTTTTCCAGTTTTGTTATTAAGGTAACGCTAACTCTCAGTAATGAGGTTGATCATGCTCTTTCCCTTTCAGTTTTGTGAAAGTTTAGTAAGTGTTGCTGTTAGATATTCCTTCAACTTCTCGAAGAATTCTGCAGTGAATCTTATCAGGTCCTTTTCTTTTCTTAACTGGTAAATTTTGTATTATTGCTTCAATTTTATTGCCTATTCTATTCAGGTTAAATTCTTGATTCAAATTTGTGTTTGTTTTTGTATTTTGAGACAAGGTCTTGGTAAATAAGTCAAGTTTGACTTAAAATCACTGTGTAACCCAGGCTGGCCTAGAACTTGCAGCATCCTGTCTCAGCTTCCTGAGTGCTGGGATTATTGGAGTGTGCCACCATGCCCAGCTGGTTTGGTTCAGTTTTGATAGTTCATAAGTCTCTAGGAATTTCTCAATTTCTTCTAGGCTTTCCAAATTATTGAAATACAAACTTTCAAAATAGTTTCTTATAAATTCTTTGGATTTGGCAAATTCATATGGATTATTTCTTTCTTTCTTTTGTTAAGTTTGACTCATGTAGCATTTCACAGAACCAACTTTTTTTTTTTAATCCATTGTTCTTTTGTAATTTTTTTTTTAGTTTCAATTTCTGCTCTGGTCTTTGTAACTTAGTTCCCTCCGGTAGTTTTAAATTTGGATTGTCCCTGTTTTTCAAAGACCTTGAGATGTATCATTATGTTACTTATTTGGGATCACTCTATTCTTTTAATGTGTGAATTCATAGCTATCAACTTCCTTCTTAGGACTGTTTTCATCATGTCCCACAGGTTTTGGTAGATTTTGCTTCTGTTCTTTAATTGTCATTTGATCTAGGAAATGTTTAGTTTTCTCTGATTTCTTCTATGATCCATTGACTATCAAATAATGTATTATTTAAGAACTTAGATATTTTAGATTCCACTAATGAATGAAATCATGTCATTCTTATCTTTTTTTGCCTACCTTATTTCTCCAAATATTATAATATCTGGTTTCATTCATTATGTACAAATGACAGAATTTTGTTGCTTCCATGGCTGAATAACAATGAACATCTTGGTTGGTTAATTCCATACGTTGCCTATTGCTAATAGCACATTAATAAAAATAGGAGTATGGATATGTCTTTCAATAAATATTTTTATTTTCTTTATTTTGAATAAATATCTGGCTATAACCACCTTTATTTTTCAGGTGAGTGGTTTTATTTTATGAAGAAATAAAACAAATTTTTACAACAAATAAATTGTATTTTTGTCCAAAATATCTTTGCTCAGACCAATGTCACTGAATGTCTTTTCCACTTTTAGACTAATGAATCAATAATTTTTGGTTTTACATTTAAGTCTTTAATTCATTTTAAAGTGATTTTTGCATATGGTAAGAGACAGGAGTCTAGTTTCATTCTTGTACACAATTTTCCCAGAACTGTTTATTGGAGAGAATGCCATTTTCCATATGTGTGTTTTGGGTGACTTTCTCAAAAATCACTTGGATTTAATTGTGCGTATTTAGCTCTGGGTTTGCTATTCTGTCCCATTGATGTATGTGTGTTTTTCTACCACTACTATGATGTTTCAATAACTAATGCTTTGTAGTACATTTTAGTAGTGAGATGCCTTCAGCTTTATTTTTAATGCTCAAGATTTGTCTAGTTATTTGTCTTATTTTCTCATTTCTGGGATAAAATAAGCAGCAACCACAACTTAAAGGAAGAAAGGTTTATTTTAGTTCACAGTCTGTAGAAGTTTCAGACTGTAGCTGGCTAGTTGTGAGTCAGGAAAATATAGCAGAGAGGCATGGTGGAGGAGAAACTGTCCATGGCAGAAGAAACAGGAAACAGTCAGTTATCAAGGCAAGCTGTTATGGCTTAAAAACTGGTGGTCCACTTAACACCAGCTGAATTACATCAGCATGGTGCTGAGTGTAGATGGCCCAACTGAAGAAAGTTGCCAGCATGAATAGAGATGTGGAGAAGAGCTAGGCATTGTGGGTTTTCTTAAGTGTTGCTGTTTCAAGCTATTGGTTCTCTTGGAGGAGCTTGTCATGCAGGCTTCCCCAATATGGATTCAGCCATTATCATCAGAGGAGTTCAGGACCTCGTCACTGAGAGTGGCTGTAGTTCACTTTGGGGGAGCTCTGCTCCTTACACTGAGCATCGTTTCCTGGCTCTGGAGGGGAAGATGTGTGCTGTTTGATCTCCAGGAGAAGGTTGTCACTCTGGGCTTCCTGGCCTGTACTTGACTATTCTCATAACTGGAGGAGCTCGGAACTTTGTTGCCGCTGAGGATGGCTATGGTACTCTTTGGGTGAGCTCTGGTCCTTGGTTTGAGCGTGACTTCTCAGCTTCACTGTAGAGCCCTTGACCTGCTGGCACAGCTCCTTCACCCCACTGGCATAGACTTTCTAGCTTCCACCACTGATCTTTGGCCTTCCCAGCGCAGATCTGTAAAATAGACTGGCATGAGTCTTGAATGTGGGCTCTTAAATTTCCAGTTGGATTTGTGGGAGGCATTGTCATGGGCTCTGGGTCTTCAGCTGGACTCACGCAGGACATTGCTGTGGGATTCAGGCCCTTGGCTGAATATTCTGGGTCTTTATTGTTGTGGACAGATTTTTCTGCACTTTCATGTGCTTAACTCTGGGTGACCATCATAAAACAGTATTATAAATTCTGTGTCCTATATGCAGTTGTTCTCCTTGTAACCTCTGACTACAACACAAGAGATACCTCCTTCTAGGCCACACCCACAGTGGCCCACTTCTTCCCATCAGATTTCACCTACCAGCATCACACCCAGCTATAAACCAATCATTAGGCTAATTTTATACCATGCACCCATGATCCGACCACCTCCCAAAGCCACTTATGAGAACATGAGATTTTGAAGGGACATCTAGACATAAATCATAACACTATTCAAGGTCTTTTTGAATCTATGCAAATTTTAGAATTTTTTTTTATATTTCCATAATGTGTGCTATTGATATTTTCACAAGGATTGTGCTGTCTGTAGTTTGATTTGGAGAGTGTGGCCACTTTAGTAATTAATTCTTCTAGTCCATGGACATGAGATGTCTCCTTTTATTCCTATCCTCTTTAATATCTTTCATCAATGTTTGTACTTTTCATTGTAGAAGTTTTTTACCTTTTTAGGTAAATTTAGTCCTAGATTCTTTTGTAGCTGCAATGAATGAAATTACTTTCTTGATATCTTTTTGACATAGTTTGCAAATGATTATTTTTCTTTTTGGTAATGTTTCCACATATCTGTTACTTCCTACTTGGGTAAATTAATGTATAACAGTATTCACTTGCATGCTGTCAGGAGGCATTGTTCTCTGTTATCTTTCATGGCCTGCCTGCTGCCTAGAAACAGAGTGTGGGTCTGGCCATGGGCTATCTTGGCTGCAGTCCAGTGACAACATAGAAATTAGACGATCTGATACCTAGAATAAAGAATCTACTTCCTCCTCCCCCTCCTCAACTATTTCCATTTTAGGCTGAGGTTTATTCGCCTGAATGCATAGGAGGAAGAAGCTACAGGATGCGGAAGGAGAACAACTAAGTAAAGGAAGGAATAGTTGACTCTTGCCCTCTCAGTTCATCTTGAAGTGATACCTACGGAGCAATGAAATGCTATATGCATCTGAAATTTAAGTCTTAGAAAAAGTAAAAGCAAAGATGTGAAGGAATTCTAAGCATAAGTTTAAAAGAATGAGGAACTATTGAGAAGATCAGGGAAAATCTCACGGAGTGGTATAGTGATATTAGGTGATTTTACAATGTGCTTTGGAGCAAAAGAACTAAAACTAAAGTAAAAATAACCAAATTTTCAGAGCACAGGCTGTGTCTATTTGGAGGGATGGAAAATAAAAATGATCTGAATTGTTTGAGAAAGAGATGACAACAGAATCTTGTGCCCTATAGCTTTTTCTTGAAAATTCTCAAAACACTGAAAATGTTGTAGTGTAGAAATTCATTTTGGGAAGAGAAATAGACAGTCGTAATCCAAAGTAGAATATGCCATGTAAACCAGAGACCTTGATGAACTAAAATTGCAAAAATAAATCAATTTTTTTCATTGATGGCTCAAAGTCTGATGTCAGAATGTGTGGTATAAAACAATTTCACATTGTTTTGCAGACTTTTTTCTATTTTGCTGTGATATTCAACAATCATTTAGAGCACATTTTTATATTGGAAATCAGATCTCTAGCATGTTTTGTGTCTGTAAACAGCATAATGCTTAATTATTTATGTTTTATCTTTAATTGGCTAGTATAAACTTTGGTGCTAAATTTTAGTCCAAATTTAATTAATATTTTTGGGCCTTATGTAATGCATTTCTCTGTCACCATTCCCTCCAAATTCAATTTAGTATATCATTACTTTACCTTTGCTCTAATTCATTATTACATTCGCCTAACAACATTTATGTTTACTTTTTTTCTTTCTTTTTTTTTTTTTTTCAAACTGACAGTCTCGTGCTTGTCAGACAGGCACTTATGCTGCTAAGCTAAATCCCTAGCCCCATTTATGTTTACTTTAATAGTTCATATTGTAAGTCATCTCCAATCCATCCTGAAATGAGATAGGATCTTATTATTTGGAATTCTTTGAACTATGAATAACAAATAATCCAACTCAAATGGTCACTAGCAAAAAATTAAACCTATTAATATGAATAAGCTGAAAAGTTCAGTGGTACAATGATTTCAGGTATAACTTTCTCTAGTTTGTACCATTTTCTGGATACACCTTATAGTTCTATTACTTCTTCCTTGGCTTCATTTGTATCCTAAATACAGTAGTATCTGACACTTTCAGCTCACAGAGTCCACTCCAGAGGAAGATAGAATGCATATATACATAAGAAAACACATGTCATGAGGCACTAGAATCTTCTTATACCCTGTACTCCAGGATTAGATCAGATTTTCATTCTGAACCAACAACTAGAGACAGAAAAATTCTGATTTCCTGAAGACATCAGTGTGTATCGCTTCTCCCCCTCTGAACTATTAGGTTGGATGATCAGAGGAGACTAGGAACCAAATAAATCAATGTAAATTTTCTTACTATAAATACTGGGATGAAATCACAAAATAAAATAACAAAAATGTTCACCATTCTCACTGAAATATATTAAATCCCATTCTTTTTTGCTTTTTAATTCTTTATGGAAATCATTTCTTGTCCATAGTAACCCTTGTGTTCTCAGTAGCATTATTTCATCATCAGCTGGATATGTGCTCAGTTCTTACTGTGCACCAAATCATTATCACATCATTAGCATTTACTGACTTAGAGATGCAAAGTAATTTTCAAATCACTTTAATTACTAGCTCAGCCACAAGGAAAGTAGAAACCAGAAATATTAGAGATTTAAAAAATGAACAATTAATACTTTTTATTAAACTAGAGTGCTTATGTCATTGGGCTAATGCTGTCTATGACCATTTATTCTCCCAATATTCAGCATGTATTTATTTTTTCTTTTAAGACACACTGTTTTTCTATCTGGGTGATGGAGTACAGGAGTAGAAAAAATAACTCAGGGGTTAGGATGGCAAAATAGATCTCTTTTCAGTTTATTCTCAGCCAAGGCTCTCACTATAAAAAGCCACTATTCAGTCTACCCCCTCAGTCTGAGAAGCACCTACCTACCAGTCATAATTACACAATCAGACTTCAAGGTAAACAAACACATGTTACAATGCACCTGTTATGTTCTCTGTATAAACATTCTCTTCTCCCTCTTCACTAACATAGAAAATTGGGAAAATAACTTAAAATTACTCAAATTTTCTAAAATTGCACTATTGGAAAGTGGCTAAGAGCATTCCACTCCCTAAGCCCTAATGTCTGGGCCCAATTGTGAGCAATTGGAATTTTGTGACTTGTCTCCATTTTCCACAATCAACTCGCTCATTAATTAAACCCAATGCGGCATCTCCATGGCAATGGCTCTGGCATCCTGAGACCCAGAGAAGAACTTCATGCTACCAATAAATGAAATAGAGGTGCCAATAGTTTTATAGTCACTATGTGCCATGCCTTGTGGTCTTTAGAAACTTGACCCAACATGGCAGGAGGAACTTGTTTGTATCTGATTTTGGTCTGGGTGCAAGACCTCAGACCATCATCAAATCTCTTCATCTGAGCAGGTAACAGCAGTCTCTGACCCATTTAAAATTTTTTCTCTCCTACTTCATCTTGCAATTGCTGTGTCTCTGGCTTCTGTTAGGGAGGGGAAGAGAAAAATGAGAGCCCATGCACCAACAACAGACATTGATCTTGTACTGAATATTACAGCAATGACAAATTGGACAATGGACAACAAATGAAACTTAGGTCTCCATATCTCAGGTAAGAAACTGAAAAGGGTGATGGACTCAAGCTGGAGTGGTACCAATAACAACAACAACAACAACAAAAACAGAGCCATAATTACAGATGCAGACTCCAAACAATGCTCGCCAGGATTAGTTAACCTTTAAACTATACTTCTATAAAATTGTATGTATAAATGGTATACATATTCTAAATCAACTAACTCATTGTTCTTCCAAAATGTATGCAAATGATCTTGGTTCTGATTTAATTCAATGGAAAAGTCAGAAATAGTTTAATTACAAAGTCGTAAAGCATAAACTTTTGTAGAAAGGGCTACATGACGTGGGGTCTATATAAAGTTACACTATGTAACAGGATTAAGTACTTAGTAAGAGATTTGTAAATAGGTACAGTTAATGCATGTAAAGAAGCAAGAGAACCTGTCGTCTGAAAACACAAAATCTGAACAGGGCAAGAATACTATCACAAACACATAGAGAACAGGTAGACACAGGGAGAAAAACGCAGGGGTAACTGACATACAAAACTAAAAATTTATTATTTGTATATTAAACAACTTGA